>VZTD01004104.1:426713-616823 GCA_013397725.1 Rhagologus leucostigma
TCGTTAGCCGTGCTGGATTAATGGAGCAGTAAGTGGTAGCTGGGCCTGAGCTCCTCACGTGTTTCCTTCCACCTGCACAGCGTGTCCCGAACAGCTGAGGTTTGAATGGACGCTCTCTGCAAACCTCTGCCACTCCCACTGTGAAGCAGCTCATTTCTCGCTGCTGACGTTCGTACGCCCAGGACATTTCACGTTCATAGGCCCAGGGCATTTCACATTCATACGCCCAGGGCATTTCACGTTCGTACGCCCAGGGCAGCCGGGCCGGGCGGGCAGCGAAGGCCGGGGTGCAGCAGGACCCTGTGCAGTGCCCTGAGTGTGAAACACAGAGCGCAGGGCCCGGGCCGAGCTCTGCCTCAGCTCTGTGCAAACCAGCCCTGTTCTATTCCTCACTCCCAGCTCCTCCAGCCAACGACCTCGGTCTGCTCACACTCCAAATCCGTTCGAGTCTGTTCCTTCAGGGACTCCTGCACTGCCCTCGCCGGGCATTTGTGCCCTCACAAGCAGCTCCTGTTCCGAGGGAGTTCCTGTCTCAAGCAACTGCAGAGTCCTGCACAAACCCAGGTAAAACCAAGGCAGGGCTGCTCCGGAAAGCCATGGCAACCTGTGATAAAGGAATATTTACTTAATTGTTCAGAGCTGCTGCTCAAACCTGTTACGACCCTGCCGTGGGAAGGACGCAGGCCTGGCTCAACCGTCACGTTCTTACCTACAAATTTTGGTGCTGTTTTTAACCCAGAGAAACTCTTGGAAAAACCCACATTCAGCCTTTCGTGGGTTGCCTGGTGGCATGTTAAGAGCTCATCTGGAAAGTTTAAAGAAAGACCAAACCAGCTTGAAAACCACCCTCGGCAGACTGGGCCTTGCACCTGTTTGTAGTGAGGGAAAGGAAAAGAAGCAGCGATGCAGCTTTTAAACATCAGGTTCAGAGTAAGGAAATGGCTGATCCTGTGTCATCCTGGGATGTTGTTTTCCATCCCTGGCTGGAAATATTGTTGGCAACTCCATCAAAATGTCCATGTTGCACAGATACTCTAAACGCAGCTGGCATGGAACTGAAATTTCCATTTGGTGCGAAATTCAGACAGGGAAAAGACAAAAAAAGAAGAAGTGTTGCCTGGAATGAGATGGGGAGCCTGGAAGGAAGCCAATATATTTTTTTTCCACTCAAAACTCAACAGGCCTTTATTTGAATTTCTTTAAAACTGACATATTCATGGAGTTTTCAAACAGGCTTTTTCTGACAAGTCCCCTAATCCCCCAAGCCATCCCTCCCTCAACAACCTAGGTTTGTCAGATCCTTCCCTGCCAGCTGTAGCTGTAGGCTCCTCCATATTCCACGCAGAGTTGGGCCCTCCCTGAAGTTATGGATACACAGCTCTATATACATTTTAAATCTCTGCACATGGCCACCCATCTCATCGAGATGGATATATGCATATTTATTCCTGTACAATTCCTGTAGTCAGCCAGTTCTGGCTGATCAAACCTTCACTTAAAACATATCCTTCTGTGATAAATAAAAACACGGACTGCTCTCTTCCTGCTGGTGAATCACATTCTGGAATCTCCTGCTTGTCTTCTCTCAGTCAGAACTGGGACTTGTCTCAATCTCGTGGAAGGTGTAAATAGGTTGGATAAAGAACAAAGGAATGGCTGGAGCTGGGCCAGGGCAGGGTCAGGCTGGACACCAGGGAAAGGCTCTTCCCCCAGAGGGTGCTGGGCACTGCCCAGGCTCCCCAGGGAATGGTCCCGGCCCCGAGGCTGCCGGAGCTCCGGGAGCGTTTGGACAGTGCTGCCAGGGATGCACAGGGTGGGAGTGTTGGGGTGTCTGGACTGAATGATCCCTGTGGGTCCCTTCCAGCTCAGGATATTCAAGGATTCTGGGATTATCTGTGTTTTAAGCCCCATTAACTGTGGGAAGTTAGATCTGTACTGGGAAGAGCCCTCCCCATGTTCCCGAGGTTCCCATGCTGGAGTTCCTACACACAACACACTCACGCCTGACAAATGCTGATCCCACCCACAAAAACCTAAATTGATCTGGATACTGATAAACCCCCAGCTCCAAGGACACTGATCCCTTGAGGCTGAGCACTTCCATCCAGGGTGAGCATCCCCCAGAGACGGGGAGGAACCTCAGGCTGCCCAGGGAGCCCGGGAGCCGTGGCTCATCCCCAGCATCGGATACGCGCGGACGGGAGAAAGCAGCAACAGGAGGTTGAGCATCTCTCCACCTTCCACATCCTCCACCCTTCTCACAGCCTCCAGAAGCCATTTCACACGTGTCCCTGCTCTGCTTTCCTGGCAGCTCTCAGAAGCACTCCTTGGTTAAAATGTGAAATTCCAGCCAACTGATCGATGTGTGATATTGTAAAATATTCAGGATTCTCAGAGCAGCTTCTTCTCCTAAGTGGGCTTCTCATATTTGTGGGAAAACTCATTAATATTGAAATCCCCACTGACAGAAGGCTTGTAGGCAATACAGTATCAGGAAAAAAACATTCTTGTATTCTACACGCCGGCTTAGAGAGTGGGAATCAGTGGACTAAAAACGACCTAGTTCTAGTCCTATTTTTCAGCTGATAGAAAGCAGCTCTTTTGATATTAAATAATGCATCTCTTCAGCAAGCAGTGAATAATATGATTTAGTGTGTTCAAACATTCTGCTGGAATGATGATGCAGGCTCTGAACACGCCGAATGCCACAGAGCACACCCTGAGACACTCGTTCAGCTTAAACAGAAATGTTTACCTAATTCCACACATTCACTCGGAGGATGTGCCGTCACGGGATGATTTACAAACATAGAGTTCACCTGTTTGTAGCAGCAGGTGACTGCGGCACTGAAAGGCAGCTATTTCCCACAGGATATAATTCCCAGTGTTCCCGGGCTGGTGTCGCTCGGCCGCGGGTTCCCACAGAAACATGGAATTAACGGTGCAGGTGCACGGAGCTGGCTGAATACAGAAACCAGCTTTTCCTGGCACAGGGAACCACGCTGGAATTTCACACCTGCCTGGGTTCTGAAATGCAGCAGCAATGCCCACGATGTGCTCTGAACATAAAGCTTTCAGCTGATTAACAAGGATGTTTAATATACTGGTATTTTCTCTTTGGACATATTCGCCTGTTTGATGCCAAACTACTCACAGCAAGGCTTGGTAACCCTGTATCCGTCTTATATCTGTTACCCGGGACAGAAGAACCTCTGGTGATCTGGGACTGGGTGCTGGAGGGGGATTCACCATCAGCTGATGGACGTGGGAGACTGCCTTCCTTCCCAGGTGAGGCATTTGGGAGGCACCAAAGTGGCCACCAAGCATCAAAAGCTCTTAGAACGAGCACACATTTGCTCCTAACAGGGTTTAGAAGTTAAATTCGCAATGCCTCAGGATCTGTTACCCGAAATCTGGATCACCTTTTCATACTCGTTCAGTGTTTTGGAAGGAATGCCACAAACAGGGAAAAGGAAGAGCAGCTGGGTGCTGGCTGATGAGGCACAACTGGCTCTGTCTTTTGCCCCAGGGCCCTTCCCTGCCCCAGAGTTCGCTGCACCAATGCCTCCTGCTCACGTGCAAAGCCCTCCAGCTGCAGGAACGTGGTGCTTTCCTCACGAACAGACAGAACTAATGGCCAGAAAGAACACTGTAAATTCCGAAATTCAGAGTCCAACTCTGCCGATTCTCCTTACACAAAATCACTGATTGATTTAAATGGGATTTGCAACTGCATAAGAAGAGAAAAACTGGAGGGCTTGGCAGGTTTCCCATGAACTAAACAGAGCCTGCTTGAAATGAGGTATTATTTGGTATTCTGGCATATTAAATGTGTTAGATATGCAGAAAGGCAGAGCAGGGAGAAGCAACTGAAGTTCAAGGAGTTGTCCAACCTGCCCAAGTGCTCATTTAAACACACGCTTTTGTTCCTGAGAAAATTAAATAACTTAAGGTCCTTCTCTCTCCAGCTCCAATTTTTATAAAAGTGCCTCATAAGATGTGAAATCATTAATTAAAGAAGATTCCTCAATTATTCTCTCTGACCTGTCACAGTTACTTGTTTAGTCAGCGTTAAGAATTCAGCAACATCTTCAAAGGCTTTTCAAGACACCACCTGTGAACTAATTATGCTGAAGGAGGAAAGATTTGTAAGGAGCTCCAGCTCCTGGCGCTGGCTGACAAAACAGATACCAACCGTGGCCCCAATTTTCTAACTTTTTGCAGCTAATTCTACATGCTTGAAGCATTGTCGCTTCAAATGAGGAAAGTAAATCCCCAAATGCACGGAAAAGGGCTCCAGCAGAGAAACGCACAAATGTGTCACCGGGGCTCTCAAACACGGCGTTGCTTTGCATGCATTAAAAATGTCTTAAATGCTTTGTCCCCTGTTGTTGGGAACCAGAGGGGATCCTGAGAGTTCTCCAGGATTGCTACAGATTCCTCACTTTCTACAAAGAGTGACTTCCGAGTGTGGTGTTTAAGGAAGATCCTGGGAAACTCAAGCAGTGATGATGGAACATCAAACATCCCATCAGTCGTTTCCCTTCATTTCTGGGAGAGCCTTGGCCTCCAGCTCTCCCTCACCCACCTGCGGTTAGAGACCAACTCGCTTTGGGGTGTTTTCACAACCTCTGGCTCAGTATTGAAACCCTACAAAGGATCTGCATCCTTCCAGCAGCAAAACCTCCTCCAGGGAAAACATCCCCTGAAGCTGCGCTCAAGTGGTGAAGGATGGTGGTAATTAGCTAATTAGCTGCAGAGCCTTGATCGAGCAGGAAGGAGGCTGATGCTCCGTCTTCTGACTGATGTGAGACACGAGGATAAAATGAGTTCCTACAGATTATCCACGGTTTGTATTCCTGCATGAGGGAAGCGGGGCAGGCAGACAGACCCAAACGACTCTTGGCCAAAAACTCCTGGGAGGACCTTAAACAAAGTCAGAAATGCTGTCCCTGCTCATGGCAGATGATTTTAAGGTGCCTTCCAGCCCAAACCGTTCTGTGATTTACGATAAATCTAATTTTACTGTCATAAGCAGCTATGGACGACTAACCCAGGTTTTCTGCCACCACCTCCCACCCCAACCTGCTGCCTTCACTGCTGGTGCTGCAGCACACGAGGGACTCAGCTCCCGACACTCTGGGAAGTTTTTCATTGCCTCTGCAGCTGAATAACTTGGTAACAATAGTGCTGGCATTATCCAGCTATTTACCAGGCTAAAATTAGCCAAGTAGAGGGACTGTCACACTGTTATTTAATTATGGAAGGCAAACAGAACAGTTCAGTGCAATGTCACTGCTGGTACCAGGGCTCATTTCCAGGAGGGAAGACTCAATACTAAATTTTCAACCATTTTGAGAACTGTCTTTAAACCCTCCTCCCCCTTTCTGTTGTCTTTCAGCAGAACAGATGTTGGTTTTCAACTGCAAACTGAGCTCACAGCACTTTCCTTGGTAATTTAAAGCTCGATTTGCTCGTGTAGTTTCCTAACTATTGCAACTTTAATGATTCCCAATTTTTTCCTCTGTTGTGTTCAGAGGTTTTCATATTCTCAATTTCATGTTTGGAAAAAGCCCTCTCTATTTAGCACCGTGCTTTCAGAATTAAGAGAGGGATCATTATTAAAGGACTCTATTCCTTTCCATTCCCCCGTCTCCATCCTGCTCCCAAAAATACACATAATTTTGCTCATTTGGTGCAAATTTCTGCAGACAAGAATTCAAACGCATCTCAAAGCTGTGTTACTTGAACAGCAGTTTTTGAAAGTGAGGAATGACTGTGCCTCTGTTGGAGCGCTCGTTGATGGAGATTAAACCCAGAAATGTTACTGGAGTCCATTCCAACTGCAACCATCCAGCATTATCCCTCCTTCCCTGAACACGGCTTGGAGCAGGACCAGGCTGAGGGCCCTTTTCCAGGAATTACAAACCCCAGCATTAAACGACACACAGAGCGAGGGTCTCCTATCACCGCTTTGCAAGACCGACACAGCGGCGACTCTTTCCTTCTTCTCAGCTTCTGTTAACTCGAAAAATAATTCCCCAGCTTATTTTCAGCTCCTTGGTAGTCCAAGGCAACTGTGGAAAATGCCAAGGATAGGGACTTTTACTGCAAGCACTATCAGCTGTTTGCAGTCCAGTCCCCCCTCCCATGCTGCGGGTTTGGATGGAGGCTGCTCCTGCAGACATCGCTCAGGGGGTTTGCTGTGGCTCTGGCACAGCACAGTCTGTGCCCAGAAGGAGATGGGGACACGGCACAGTCTGTGCCCTGAAGGAGATGGGGACACGGCACAGTCTGTGCCCTAGAGGAGATGGAGAGCTTTGGAAAGCTCCCTGGCGCCCAGGGAAGGCAGGGAGGCAGCACCTCTGCCCCCTGAGTGACACCAGAGCTTGCCCTACCCAAGCTCTTTAATTAAAGCACTGAAGATTTAAACACTTGGTCTTGCTGCTCCCGTAAGCCTGAGTGTGCTGGAATCACCTGTGCCTGGTTTTCCTTCTGCAACCCTTGGTTTAATCACCTCACTCTCTGTGGTTTCCTGGCGCAGTCCTTCCAATCTTTTAATCTCAATTAGGAAATAAAAGTACACATCTGGTGTAGGTTTTGCCAGAGGAAAATTCTGCTTGTTTTTGTCTCCCAGATGGGATACTGGGAAGGAATTGTTCCCCGTGAGGGTGGGCAGGCCCTGGCACAGGGTGCCCAGAGAAGCTGTGGCTGCCCTTGGATCCCTGGCAGTGTCCAAGGCTAGACTGGAACAGCCTGGGACAGTGGAAGGTGTCCCTGCCCTTGGCAGGAGTGGCACTGGATGAGCTTTGAGGTCCCTCCCAATCCAAACCATTCCATATTTCTATGACCAGCTCCACTGAGGGTGTCCTGCTGGGGAGCAGCAACAGGAAATCCCCAAGACAATGGGGATGCACCACAAACATTCAGGACCTGTTAACACCTGCCAGGCACAAGGAGAGGCGTTCAGCTCCCACAGACACCTCCTGGCACTGTCAATGAGAAGCACCTCACAACAGCTCCTGGCTCCATCCCACAATCAGTCAGTGATGAGACAGCGAGAAATCTGCAAATCCTCAAACCAACACCCACATTTGCAACAACATCAGCAAAGATTCAAAGGGTGAGGTGATTCCAGAGCAGGGACTTGCCCACGCGGAGCAGTGCCCTGCGCACCCCCACCGGGACAGCCGGGAGAGACCCGTGGCAGGGACAGGGATGCGGGAGAGGCTGCTCAAAACAGGGAGAAAGAGGACAAGACACAAAGCCTGGAGGGAAGACACACCAATGGAAGCACAAAGACGAAGGAGACAGTCCAGCACTACCACAACACAGCTACCCGGGTCAGCCCCGGGCAGCGACGGCAATGAGGCCCTGCAGGTGCCGGCCCTCCTGCGGGAATGCGTGGGGATACTGACCTGGGCTTGACACACGACTAGAGGTAGTAGGCTCAATAATTTCTACAAAAAGGGAAAAGGAAAAAAAAAAGAGAACATTTGGGAGTTAATCACACATGGAAGACAAGTACAGAATGAGACAGCAAACAGTCATGCAAGAGACAGCACAGTTTTATCTCAGGTGGGGCTGGGCCTCCCGGACCTCGGACAGAGCTGCAGGGCCCAGAGCTCGGTGCCTGGAGCTGCACCCCGGCACTGCTCTTTCCCTACGTTTTGTGCACAGCATCAGGACCATCACACTCCCACTGGGCCAAGCTTTTTGCCTCTGGAGTTCTCGAGGTCCAGAGCATTTCTCCGGGGAGGCACTGAAAGCTGGCTAAGAGAAGAAGGGCTTTGTTCACTTCACTGAAGGCAATTTCCTCCCATGAATATCAGTCAAGGTAACAATTTTGAACAAAAAATGTTTTAAAGCAATAGTTTTGTGCTTCAGTGAACTTTTAAGAAGGCACATCTTTTTAATTATTGAAGTCTTTCCAGAAGAAAACATTTTTCAGAAACATCAAACTCATTTGGAAGTTGTTTACTTCCCCCAGGGCAACCAATACAAACAGGCAAAGTTAAGAGAAGACACAGTTCTCCTGCATCCAGCCTAATGAAACAATCACCTGTGGCTTTTCATTATAATTTGACTTTAGAATTCATTATTCTGGGCCTTTTTATTAGCTTTGAATAGTGCTATGCAAAATGAAATACCAGTCCCAATTAATCTTGCACGGAAGCAAGCTCCCATCTCAATGCAGCAATTCAACACTGCTCATAAAAAAGGTTTAACAAAATTACCAAGCTCAAAAGATCATTGACCATATCTTGACTATAACAAGAAACTAATGAAAAAAAATGGGAGCGAGTTGACAAGCAGGGATGTGCAGGGAATGGCTGAGCACACACCAGCTCCTGGCCAATTTTGAGGGTTTTTTTCCATTTACAATTGCTTTTCAGGTTAATACTGTGCAAACACGAGTCCAAGTGAAATAGCAGACAAATATTTTCCCAAATAAAAAGTTATGAAGTTTCTTTACCCAATTGCTAAACTTCTGCTAATGCAGATGAATGTTTCCAACCTTAAAACCAATTACTCAACACCTTGACAAACACACCATAGGTGCTGATGAACCCAAATCACGTTTTTAAAGTAAAATGGAATTTGAGCTGTGTTACACCTTTAATTGACATTAAAATCCATGGAGTTGGTGACACCTTCAGCATAAAAAGGGATTGTTCCCAGCCAAGAGGAGCTGCTGGAGCTCAACACGAGGGAAAAGGGAAACTCACCACAGCAAATGCCCCCACACCAAAACGTTTCCCTGGGAAAGGAGGTTGTGCCCCTGCATGGAGCAACCCTGACTTCAGCAGGACAAACAGGAATTGGAGTCAAACGAGACTCAGAGAAAACAAAAACCTATCAAGATTTCCTTGATTTTGTATTTTAATAGCTGTTTTATAAGTTTGACAATAATTTGATTTAGTGCTCTTAAATTTCTCCCAAACCTTTATGTTCTGAGCAGTTACAGCCTGCTCCTCATGGATAACTGTCAGCCTGGCTCAAATGTGTTGTGCAATGATGACAGAAGTTATTTTTCTGGCTACCTGAAGTTAACAGCATTTTTTCATGGGAATTTAGGAGTCAATCCTCGTGACTGTGGCTTGCTAGGAAAGGACAAGTTCCTCTTGCTGCAGTCACCCCAAGACACAGATGAACACCATTCTTTCCAACAATCAGGCAAATTAACACACTCAATCAGTACAATATTTCATTAAAAAGCAAAATACCCTACCCAAAGCAGCAGGGATTGTGCTGGGATCGTGTCTCCTTGGGAAACATTGGATCTAGACTTAATTATAGGTGCTTAAGGTAGCATAAAGTCACAGATTCCTGGCAGCATTGAGGCTGGAAGCGAAGGCGGTGATTTCATGTATTATTCTTGCAAAAAATCTCATTTTTAAATACATTATTAGATCAAGGCATTGGAGAGATGGATCTATTTCTAGTTTCAAGTTCTAAAACTCTTTGCAAATCTTTATTCATGAAAATGTTCAGGTCTATAGAGAGAAAACAAAACCAGCTGGTTTTGTAGAAGCACGCCAGGCTGGTTCATTCAAATTAAAATTTATTAATGACTGCTTAGGAACACTGGGAGGCAGGGATGTGTGGGGGAGAGTGGCACTCTCTGTACTGCACTTTCCTGGGACCCCAATCCTACAGTATCAGGACTGCTCAGATTTCCAAGGGTGCTTGTGGAGAAAAAATCTGCAAGTCTAATGGAAACCCATGACTTCCTGTGCCATTTCTGTGGCTGCAGTGGGGAATTCTCCTTGAGCTGAACTTTGGAGCTTTGTTTCCCAAAGCAGAGGAAGAGCAGCGAGCGCCCAGCAGCTCCTGGTGTGCCCGTGCCAGAGCTGGTGCCGTGTGTGCAGCACCCTGTGTGCCCTGCAGAGCCACCTCCTCTGGGGAGGCAGGACAGCCAAACCCAGCTCGTTAGTTTAATGCGCAGCTTTAAGCCAGGCTGGGTTCAAAAATATAAACCCAGGATGTTCTGGGTGTAGGGATATTGGAGCGGCGTCCCTGGCTGCCAAACAAACATGGAAAGCTGGGGGTTTCTGCCCAGGTCTAAGTACACCAATGCCCCAACCCCCTGACCAACTTCCTGGCCTGAACTTGTCAGCGGAGGAACTTTTCCTCATACCCAACCCAGACGTGCCCTGGTGCACCAGGGAGATGCTCTGACAGGCGCTGGCGTGGCAGCCCAGCTCTGCCGGGGTGGGGAAGGGGAAATGCGTGTGCAGGAATCTCTAGCACGTTGTCATGGGAAGAAGTAAAGCCTAATGTTCTCCTTAAAATCAGTTTTGGTTGGGGGTGGTGAGCAGGATCTAATGCTGGAAATAACCCAGCCCCAGACAGCCAGCAGCTGAGTGGGTTTAAATGAAGTGGGAAAATAAACCCCGCAGATTTGTAGCTGCAGCTCTAATTCTCAACAGGGAAACCTTTGGAGAATATAAGCACTAAAGACAGCTGGGCCAAGGAGGTGAGGTTAAATGTCAAGGACATTTAGTGCTGCCTTTTACCAAAAGCACAGAGATTGTATCTAGAAATTCCTTTCTGATCCCAGACAGAACAGAGCTGGCAGAGAAAACCTCTTATCAAAATGGGAAACCACCCCAGGAAAGGCTCCCCAGCACAAGGAGGCAAATTACAGGGAACAAAAGGAGTTGGCTGCAACAAGGCCATGTCTGGGAAAGCAGCTCGGAAAGGGAACCACAGCAAACCTGAGGGAAGGCACTCCCTGACCCCAGAGATCACGGAATCATCAGGGTTGGAAGAGACCTCCAAGATCATCGAGTCCAAATTAAACACCACCACATCCACTAAACCATATGGTGAAGGAATAAGGTACCTTGAGAGAAATAAGAGCCCCTCTGCTCACAGAGGTGCTGCAGAGAAATTCAGCATGGACCCAAATCTATTTTTGTCTCGGTTTTATCACAA
The DNA here is from genome assembly GCA_013397725.1 of Rhagologus leucostigma. Taxonomy (NCBI): domain Eukaryota; kingdom Metazoa; phylum Chordata; class Aves; order Passeriformes; genus Rhagologus; species Rhagologus leucostigma. The sequence goes on from VZTD01004104.1 coordinate 437,655, forward strand.
GTTGAAACCCTGGCATTCTGCATAAAAACATGGAAATGGAAATTGCCAGACCAAAGTTAAAGCAAAATTCAATCAGCTCAGGAGGCTGAGGTCAGAGGGATTTAAATATGTTTGCACATAAAATTGTCAAAACAACAGTAAATTCACAGGCAGGGGAGGACAGCGGGGACAGCGGGACTGAGAATTACAGACATGTTCGAGGAGGGCAGGACCCACAGCTGCAGTTCCTGACATCCAAGGCTTCGGAAAAATATGAGCTGGAAGGAGCCGTTAGAGGATACAGGCAGGTAAAAACAAGCAAGTAAATAAACCCTGGCTTTTAGTTTACTAGAGGCCAATTACTTGTAATTATTAGCCCAGCAAATCTCCTTGTATGTGACTGGGAAGGCAGCGATTCCTCAGCCCCTGTTTGCACAAGCCAAGGGGCAAACTGAGGGTGGATTCCTTCGGGAATCCAGTGTGGATCTGCACCCCCCAGCCTGGCTGTGCTCACACTGCTCCTCCTCGGAGCTCCTGAAATAAACCCCAGCCCCTGTGAGGAGGAAACTCGATTAATTTGGGAAGGGATTACCCGAGGGAGCAGCCTGCAGCGGGAGGGATTAGAGGCACTGACCCAGACGTGCTCCAGGCCCAGCCTCTCCATAGCAAAGCCCAAACTTTCATGCCCAGAGACCACGGAGAACTCAGCAAAAGAACAGAGCCGTGATTTCAGTCTGTGCCTGCAGCCAGGAGAGGAGAGCCTCTGCCTCCCAGAGAAATCCATCCCCGCCCCAGGCAGGAGCCCAGCTCCTGTTCCAGCTCCCAGCAGAGCCAGCAGCAGTGTGGGCACTGCCCACAAGACTGCCAGCACCCTTCCCTTTAACCCACCACAGTGCCGATGCCCTTTTCCAGTTCTCTGGAGCCCCCTCCCAGCATGAGCTCAGCACCAGCCCATCCCTAGGACCAGGTCTGGAGTGAAAGCTGTGAGTCCCATTTTTTGTTACAATGGAACCTTATTTTATCACCCTGCAGCTGGTCCAAAGCCAAACTGCTGTGTTTGGTGCAATTAAAGCTGTGAGAGGGATACCAGGTTTTAAAAACGAAAAATGTGCTTTATTGTGAGTAAAGCCATACCTAAACTCTGGTTGTGGGAGTAAAAAGCAACGCTATAATGCAGTTCCCAGCGTTCTTCACTGTTTCAGTGGCAGGAAACCCAACCTGTTTCCCAGTGAACACAAACTCTGGAATGTTTCATTGCTTCCCGTAGCCCCTGACCTGTGACATTGGTCTCTGTCACTCCTCAGGGATTTGTCAGGGGAGGTTTAGGTTGGAGATCAAGAAAGGTTCTTCCCCCAGAGGGTGGAATAAGCACTGGGAACAGCTCCCCAGGGAATGGGCACATTCCCAAACCTGCCAGAGCTCCAGGAGCGTTTGGACACCGCTCCCAGGGATGCCCAGGGTGGGATTGTTGGGCTTGTCCTAAGGAGAACGTTTCCCAGCTGGAGAATACAAAAAGCTTCTTTCATTTCCATCCGCATCTGTACAATTGTTTGACTTTGATATTTTGACTTGGAGGAATCAATAACTGGACCAAAACACAACTGGCAGTTAAATACCAACTCATTAGTTAATTAAAAAAACCCTCATAACTGCTTCCATTTATGACCTTTGATAATTAACTGGGCTTATTTAAGCTAATCTCCCCCAGGCTTCATCAGCTTTGTTAAAGATTAATGATTTATTGTGAAATCGAGGTCTTTAAGCCTAGGGAAGCCAGAGCCTGTTTGAGTACCACAAAAAACGCAAAAACATTTCATAATAAATCTTTTGGATGGAAACTGTGAGTGGATGGGGCAGAGACGTGACCCTAATTTATTCTGTATCTTTCTCTCACCCTTAATATTTTGCAATTACAATTAGAGCTTTTCTGCAGGTTTGAGTTATTACACCTTAATTGCCTTGTAATGGTTTATTTTATTTAAATGGTTTATTCTTTTATTACAGGATGATAAATATTTAATAGCTCTACGCTGGTGAGACGTTAAAAAAATAATAATTGTGAACTTGAAGTTTGAGTTCTGAAATTGCCAGGGAGTTTTCTCACTCCATCCTCCAGCAGCTCCACAGCTCCAGCTGATTGTTTTGCTTGATAGCAGGGGTTTCTCAATAAATATTCAAATATTTTTAAGGCTGTGGAAAACCACATTATTGACACCTTTTGTGCCCTGTTGTAAAAGAAGTCCCATGGAAGGTAATTTCTAAGAGCCTCCAGGTCTGTGGATTCCAGCCCTGAGTCCCAGACTCGTTCTCAGCTGGCAGCACAATGGGATGAATTTCAAATTTGACTTAAATTCTGATGGAATTTGATTTTCTTATGGAAAGGCAGAGAAAGATACTAAACATATTATTTTAATGTCCCAGTCTACTAAAAGCTTTTTTATTTATTTTTTTTTAATAGGTTCCAGAGTGAACCATCATGTTTTATGTAGGATGAATGATTCTATAGTGTGAAAAAAAGGAGTTTAATTTCATTTAATTTAGTTTAATTCAATTCAATTTAATTTAAATGTGAGGGGCGGTGTTATGTGTGTGCGAACCAGCAACAGACAAATTTATATTTTAATTAAAAACATTCAAAACAATATTTTAACTAAAGGTCACACATTTGAGTCTCTCGGCAGTAAAAATATGCAGTTTCCATCCTCACTCTCACGACAGTTTCACATCTATAAGACACTGGTATATGCTTAAGGCTTTACCTTTCGCAGGACTGCCTGTATTTGGAATAAATTAATAAACCAGGGAACTTTTTCCTCAGCAAGTGGATGTTGGCAAAAGCAGCCATTCATTTGCAGGCCACTTTTCGAGTATCACGAAAATATACCCACTAATGTGAGGGCACATCTTTGCATCAGTATTTACAACACTAATCCATTAAAAATGAAAAAGTGCAATACAGGAAGAAAAAAATCTACTAAATTAATAATGGATTTTATCAGATTTGAAAAATAAATGTGAGCAGTGAGATCTTTACAGGTTTCAGAAGGACCCTCAGCACCCGCACCCCACCGAGGTGTGCCTGCAGAGACTCCTGGCAAGCAAAACTCAGAGGAAAACGTAAACCAGAGGAGGCCAAGGATTCCTGGGGTCGGGAGAGCAAAGAGTTCGTCCCTTCATGGGAAAGAAAACGCGGATTTGGCCCCTGGATCCCTGGAAGTGTCCAAGGTCAGGCTGGACACTGGGGCTTGGAGCACCCTGGGACAGTGCAAGGTGTCCCTGCCATGGCAGGGGATGGGCTTTGAGGGCCCTCCCAACCCAAACCATTCCAAGATTAAAATAAACTGCTTGTTTTTAAATAAAATGGGTGGAGGAGAGGAATGTCTCTGCTCATGGAAGAGAAAAAAGAACATTTTAGTTTAGGACATCCAACCCTGCTGCTCTGAGCACGACATTCCATGAGGGCAGAGATCCAAGGAAGCTGGTCCTGAGTCTGCCCCAGTCCCGGTGCTGTGTCACCCCTGTGCTCTCTGCTTGGGTGACAAAGCCAGGTGAAGCAAAGAGAGAAACCCACGGAATTTCACATATTTGGAGATGTCTGTGTCACCAAAGGGACATGAAAGACAACGCTGGGATTTAGCTGTTCAAGTTACAGTGTTCTAAAGGATAAACAATATTTGCTCACTAGTCCTTATTCCCCATTTCAGATTTTTCCAGGGAAAACTGCTGCTTTAATGATTTTTACAGCTGTTGAGACCATAACAAAATGAAGAAAAAGTGACAAAGTTGGCTGTGTCCTTTGAGCTTGGTCTTTCATTCATATGGATAAATGGAAGCTCATGAATAATGCAGATCTGGAAATCTGTTAGCATTTTCCTGCTCAGAAACATATGATTAGCACTGCTCTGACTCCCAGTAATGATATTCCTGTTCTCAGAGGTCACTCTTCAAATCTGCACAACTGTTGCTGTATTTCTGGAAATAAATACGGCAAAACAGACACTGGAGATGCAGCAGGGGACAGCTGTGAAGGTGAGAGTCCCGGGGCACGAGAGACTCGTCTGTCACTAATTCAGGGAAGTGCTGGGAGCCCCCCATGCCATGGGAACACAGGGCTCAGGACAAGTCCCACCTGCAGCAGGTGTTCGAGCAGCTCACACAATCCCACACTGGTGTGGGGTGGAGGGACCTCAAAGCCCGTCCAGTGCCACCCCTGCCATGGCAGAGACTCCTCCCACTGTCCCAGGCTGCTCCCAGCCCCGTCCAGCCTGGCCTGGGACACTGCCAGGGATCCAGGGGCAGCCACAGCTGCTCTGGGCACCCTGTGCCACGGCCTCCCCACCCTCCTAGCCAGGAATTCCTTCCCAATATCCCATCCATCCCTGCCCTCTGGCAGTGGGAACTCATCACTACATTTACCAGAAAACCAGAAGAAACCAGAGCAATCTGCCTGAGTTACACCGAAGCAGCAGCTTGGACACGGGGAGCTGACTGGGAAGGGTTCACATGAACGTCAGGTACCCACATTCTCAGGGTCTGTGGGGCGTTCGTGGCCCAAGGGATGGTCCCTGTGGGACTGGGCTCATTGAGCCCAGGGAGGTGCTCCCCTGACGGGGGGACCCGGATTCCTGACCTCCCAGCGGGTTCCCCAGGTGAAAGCCTGCTCCGGCTGCAGCAGCTCTGGAATACAGGCACGGACACCTCTTTCCAGGACAGAAGCTGCTCTCACCAGCAGGCTCTCCCACCTGTCCGTGGATCCCCACCACGCTCAGAGCAAGCCCCCGTCCCTGCACTCCTCGCACGGATCGAACACGTGCCCACAACTGGATACTCTTCAACCGCTTTGCTATTTGCTTTCACTGGCACAGCAGTTTGTGAATAACTTATTTAGTAATTACTGTGTAATTATAGCTCTGCTGATCCCTGACGAGCCGAAATCCACAGACAATGCCTATCAAATGAATCATTACAATCTCTATAAATTACATGGGAGATGTGCCCGTGTCATGATGAGATTCATGAAATGACTACAATTTCTGTGAAAGGAGATTAATTAAGATGGAGTTAGAGTTTAAGAAGGAGCAGATTATCCTGCCCCTCTGCCCAGCCCTGTGAGGCACATCGGGGGTGCTGTGTCCAGCTCTGGATCCTCAGGACAGGAGGGCCAGGGAGCTCCTGGAGAGGCTCCAGCAGAGGCTGCAGGGCTGAGGAAGGGCCTGGAGCATCTCCGTGCCCAGGAGGGAGCTGGGGCTGCTGAGCCTCGAGAGGAGCCCCAGCTGAGAGGGGCCCTCGGCCCTGGGTGTCCCTGGCTGCAGGGAGGGCTCAGGGCAGGGCCCGGGCTCTGCTCGGGGGCCCAGCAGTGGCACCAGAGGCACGGGCAGGGGCAGAGCCCGGCAATTCCCCTGCACGGGAGGCAGAACCTCTGCCCTGGGCAGTGCCCGGCCCTGAACAGAGCCCAGAGAGGCTGTGGAGTCTCCTCCCTGGGGATATTCCAGAAGCACTGGGACACAATCCCGTGCCCTGTGCTCTGGGATGGCCCTGCTGGAGCAGGGAGGTGGCACATGAGGAGCCACTGTGGTCCCTTCCAGCCTGACCCATCCTGGTGTTCAAGACTTGACTCCAAACTTTCCAGGTGCAATAGAGCCACGGAATGCCAGAAGGCAGGGGGAAAAAAAAGAGGAGCACAACAATGAACCTTAATGTGGATTACTGCAGTTCCAAATACGTCACAGGGAAGCACAGCTGCTTTCCTCTGGTGCAGATGTGCCCTGGGAATCAGGCAGAGCAGGGGATGAGCAGGGCCGGGCTGTGGAAGCAGGCACGGTGAAGCCCCAGGGAAGAGGAATGCATCTGGTGCCTGGGGAGCCGCTCAAAGCGGAGCTCAGGGAGCAGGGGTTTGCCACAAACACCCTGAGGGAAAACAGGCTCCAGGCACAGCCAGCAGTGGTTAAAATAACCCCCAAAATGTGCTTCCCCGAGGAGTCACTGCTCTGCCCGAGGGCTCAGACACCTCCCACACCGATGGCTGCTGTCACACCCGTAACAGCTCCTGGCCAAGGCAGGGACATTTGGAATACTGGAGCTCACACTGGTTTGGTGTCGGGGTCACACCTCAGAAGCTCAGACCCGAGCCAAGGACGGCCCTGCCCAGCCCAAAGCCAGGCTGGTGCTGCTGCTGCTGCTTCTCCTGCAGGACCAGCCCAGCCCAGTGAGGCAAAGTGTCCCCCACAGCCCTCAGAGCCACCCCTGCCATGGGCAGGGACACCTCCCACTGTCCCAGGCTGCTCCCAGCCCCGTCCAGCCTGGCCCTGGACACTGCCAGGGATGCGGCAAAATAATCAACATTCAGCCATTAATGAAAAGGACTTTGTGGAACCAGACATCCTTTGTACAACATTCTGCTCCGATATTAGCAGGAGCCGATTGTTTAAACTCAGCACTTGATTAAGATGAATAAATTGAATTACCTTGATGGAGAAGCTGAAGAAATGCACAGAACTACCTCCGGCTGTAAAATTACATTTAAAAAAACATTTATGTCCCCTCTGATTCAGATAAGCCACAGCCTGATCCTGACTCCAACCTCGGTTTCCCGTTCCTACAGGCATTTCCTCACGTACTTGCAGCACCCTGGACAGCTCAGCACCAGCCTCAGAAAAAAGGCTGGGGAAAGATGGGCATTTTATTGACTAAATTAAAGCTGCTACATCGTGATAGGGTGCAGTCACTCCATGAGATTTGCACCTTTCTTCCCCACATCCCCAGAAATTTAAAATTTTTCTTCTTTTCCTTGGAATATAATTTTAACTGAATAAATTAACAGAATTTAAATGATCCAGTTCTCAGGTTTGTGTTTTATTTTTGAATAAGGTTAGTAAATCTAAATATTGCCAAGCCTAAAATCTGAATATCAGGGCAATTTATAAGACATAGTTTCTACAGGAAAAGCACCTTGTCCCACAGTAAAATTCAGGTTATTGCTATAGGTGCTTCATAGCAGAGCATTTAAAAGTCAAGAAATCAGCTTTGTTACTTTAGATACGTAGGGGAAAAAAGGAAGTTTCTGAAAAATTCATTACAGGCCTTTTCCTGTGAATAGTTCTGATACCACAAATCAAAGCCTCTGATGCCAGCGCGTTCCACCCGAGGTGTGGAAGAGCCCTGAGAAGAGAACGCTTTTATGCTCGATTTATTATTGTAAATCCAGTCCAAATCTCCACATACAAACCTGGAGGTGGAATTAAGGGTAACAGTAATTGAGCTCTTGATTTCCGAGGCTCGTTGAGGTACCTCAGCATTCTGTTACTTCTGTGGTTCAGCACAGAGGTTAATTAGTGCTTGTAGCGTGGGCTCACTGAAAACCTCTTGTTTTTAAACCTCTGGAGCTATTTTCAGCTTTCCTGCAGCCAAAAAAAAAGATTTATTTTTTCCCCTTCCTCTTTTCCTTCAGCTCACCGAGTGTCCAGACCCTCAGGAACACGCGGCAGCTCCCAGGAAGATGCAGAGGAAGCTGTGCAGACACCATCTCTCTGCATTTTCTGCATAATTCTCTAAATTACAAACACTTGACTCGATAGAAGCACACAACTTTACAGATAAATGTTCAGGTTTAAGCAACTGCTTTTGTCAGTTAACCCAGAATTTATCCGGGAAATTATTCCAGTTTTGGCACTTTCCAAGCTGTTGGATTATTTGCTTAAATACCAAAGTCTTGGGTTTAAAATCTATTTTCTGATCTTTCTGAAAACTCAGGATATCCTTGATCAATATCTAATTCCTTTGTAAAGTCCCCCGAGCTTTGCTCAACAACTTGATATGAAAATAAGTTCTGCACTTAATAACCTTCTAATGAAGAAGGGCTTTGCATTAGGTTTAAAATTCGCCACTGAGCAGTGTAAGTGACTCTCTCCTGGGCCCGTGTTATGAGAAAACTTCTTAATGTACCTTCTCCAGGCTCGCCAATATTCCAATAACCCACTTTTCCTGCCCAGGATAGACAGTAATTGTTTTTAATCTCTTCGCTTGGGGATTGTTTCATCCTCTGCTTCCTATCACCCCTTTCTGAGCCTCCTCCCCCCATCCTCCCAAAGTTTTGAGGCCAAGCTAAAGTTTGTGTTCCAGACTGAGCCGTAAAATATATTTATATCATTCTTTATAGTGCTATTCATAGCACTTCTTGTCTTCATCCCATTTGTTACACAGGGTATTCTTTGGATTTTCAATTTTCTTTAATTTACTTCAAGGTTTTCTACTCTGTGAGAAGAAGCTCGAGTCCCAGCGAGCTCTGACTACGGGTGCTCCTCCCCCTGAGAGGGGCACGGCCAGGGAAGTAAATTCCATGGATGACCTGGAATGTTTTAATCATTGTTTGGACAACGCTCCCAGGGACAGGGTAGCCTGTGTAGGGCCAGGAGTTGGATCACTGATCGCTGTGGGCCCCTCCCAACTCGGGATATTCCATGATTTTGTGACAATTAACTGATACTTGAGATGAAGATTTGGCCACACTTCAATGCCTCTGATTTAACCAGGTGGGTAAGAAGATGAGTCTGAACCCTGTGAGCTGTGGGTAACTGCAAAATTTGTGAATATAAACACAAAAGGAACAAAACAGAACATCGGGGCAACTTCAGCAAGACCCCACAGCAAAGACCCCTGGGCTTTTGTTTGATTTTTGTTTCATTTTTCCCTGATCCACTCTCAGGCCTTTAAATTTCTGCTAAATGTCAAGGAGAAACTTGTGTTCCTGGCCTTGCTCAAACAGGTTATTTCTGCCTCATCCCATCTCAGTCACTTATTGTCATATAATTCATAATAAAGCTCAAGCTGGAAAATGGATTTAGAGAAAATTCCTTCATAACTCTCGGTAATTGTTACCTGGAGCAGCCGTTGGCATCCATATGGAAGGAGCTCAAACCCAACATTTAACAGAATTATTACGACTTACATAAATGGGGGATTTGGCCATTTATCTAATTCCCTGTGAATATATGAATCCAAGGTGCCGCGTTTCTGTCTCAGCAATCTGTTCTGGAACGGCTCCCCCGGCCCCTGCGATGGCAGGGAGGCTCTGGTTCAGCTGAGCTGCTCAGCTGCCTTTCACGCCGGGGGAGAGGAGACGAGAGGAGACAGGGAAGGTTTTCCCTCTGTCTGTGGGTCCTGCTGGGGAGAGCTGGAACTTTCCAGAGCTGTTTTCCATGGGGAACAGGAGCACTCCATTCACACGCCCTGGCTGAATGCACCTGGATCTCTGAGGAGGGTTCCCATGGATTTATAACCCTGCTTCTCTGATGCCCTGAACTTCAGGAGCTGGATCCATGTCCAGGGCGGGGCCTTCCCACGATGGATCAGGATCAGCTCTGCTGGAGCAGCCAGTCCTGTTTGCACGACTCGGACATGGAAAGCAAAACTGAGGCCTTGGCTCAGAAATCCCCCAGTGAAGACAGAGCAGAGGGCAGAAAGCGAAATCCCCCTCAGATTGTGAGGGAAGAGGTAAAGCCTGGACCTCCTGAGCTTCCAGCTGGGACATGCTCCAGGCAAAGCCGTGGCTTGGCTTTGTGAAGGTGCACCAGGAACGCTCCGGCTGGGGCCTGGGTGTCCCACGGCCCTGAGCAGGAGCCAGACGAAGCTCAGAGGCTCAGATGTGTGACCATCCCTTTACAAAGTGTTTGGAATTTCCCAGAATCAATTTCAGATCTATTCCCTGTTTGTCACCCCTCCGGAGGTGCGCAGGGAGAGACTTTCCCTGCAGGCCCAGCAGGAGCTGGGGGAGCTCAGGACAGTGACTGCACCCAGGGGCAGGACTGGGAGGGATGCAAGGAAAAATGAACTGCACTGTGCAGTTCTCTGCACAGTGATGGCTCCAGGAGACCTTGGGCTTGATCCAAACCTTATTAAATCAATAACTGTCCTCTGACTGACTGCAGCAGGCTTTCAGTAGGCTCCTAATGAGAACAGGAATTTTCATTTAAGTTGATGAATATATATATACCTACACACAGTTTTTATATTACATTTTCCGATGCAGACCAGCCCGCCTGGCTGAGACAGAACTATGCAAATTGAAATTTGATTTGCTTTCCAGGCCGGTATTTGAGAGATAAAATAGCAAAATCTTTCTTAGGTAATTGGACAACAGCAGAAACTGTGGACACAAAGGGAATTTCCCTGGAGAGTGCATTTCTCTCCAGAAATGTCAGATTTGGTGGGCGAGGCAAAGCTATCGAGCTAAAACTGAGCAGAAACCTGTCACATATCCAAAGGCGCTGAGATATGATTTCTCAGTCAATAACGTGAAACTGCTGAGTTTAACAATGACACTGAACTGTGTGAACAGCCACAACCCAAGCAGCGCTGGCACGTTAATTAAGTCTGTGTAAATTCCTGATGAACCTGCCCACACCCAGCCTGGGATATGGGGGAGAAATCCCACGGGAGATCCGGGGTCAGGGCTGGGAGGGGGAGCCCAGAGCCGGCTGCAGCAGGGGACACTCCAGGCAGAACCATCTCCAGCGGCACTGCCCCTCCCTCCCTGTGCCCATCCAGAACATCCAGTTCTCCTCGTTCCTCAGAACCCCGCTCTCTCTCCTTCCCACAGTGACTGTGGTGAGTGGAGCAGGCTCCTGCTTGGTTAAAATCTGAAGAAAAGTTACCAAAGTGAGGAAGAAGCACGACTATAAAATGCCCACAATGTGGAGGCTCTCTCTGGACCGCAGGGAGCGAGGCCAGCACCTGCCAGGAGCGGGAGCAGCATCAGGGCTGTGCCCTCACTTCGCTCAATTCACACAGGATCATCCACGCTGGAAAAGACCTCTAAGACCATCGAGCCCGTGACTGAGGAGATCTCTGAAGCCCCTTTAGGTCTGGCCCTGATTGCCAGGACTCGGCACAGCAGGAAGCAGTGCCAGGAATCACGGTGGGGAGGGTGCCCTGCGCCCTGGTTTAGGAGCGGGGTCACAGCAGGGCCCTTTCACCCCTTAGCAGAGACCCTCGAGCCCCCTGCACCCCTGGGGCTCCAGCAGCCAACACCAACAGCTCGTGGTGCCACTGGGGAACCACTGAGCACAATCTGTAACGAGCTCATTTGCATTTGGGGGAGAAAACTCATTTTATTTATGTTCCCGATACGCAGCCGATGTATTGGGAATATTAATACACGAGTTTAATTAGGAATCTCCGTGTAGGAACCAGCACACAAGGCAATCAACACATGGAAATTGAGGGCACGGTCTGGCGCTTCTGCAGTGTTGGAGACAAGATTCCAAGTGTGTGGCACTAACCAGGAGTGCACAGTCACGTGCTTGCTCAGTGAAGTCCTTGTGTGATTAAATCAGCACAGAAAATACCACCACATCCCTCTCCCAAGGCTCCTTCTCCTTCCAAATGTCACTCCTGACCTCTTGGGCAGCTTTTTGCAATTGTTTACATTTTTTTAATAGTTACTGGCAATATATCCAGGGATTCTGTATAAACCTGGACATCAGTAACACCTCTGGATCATATAACCAGCCATGTGAAGAAGCAATTTCTCTGGCAGCTGTTAGGAAAGGACAAGGATGCTTCCCGTGGATTGCAAGGCTTTCTTAAGAAAGGTGCCCCTTATCAGTCAGGTTATTTATAGGATTCCTGAAAATATTAGGGAATGTATGGTGCTCTTTCGAACACAGAAATAATACCTCTGCTTAAGAATCCACACCCATCTAATAGAGGAGTAATGATTATTTACATCTTCTGAGAGGTGGTGGCTTCACATGAGCCCAGGCTTTTGTTGGTGACACCTTCAGGGGATACACAGAGGTCCCACAGTGCAGTGAGTTTAATCCCTCTATGAAGTCTCTGGAGCAGGTTTAGAGTTTCTACAGAATAAATCTACAGATTAAAACTGCAGCACCTGAAGAACCCCTCAGTTTCTCGCCCTAATTTAACAGGTGCTGAGGCAGAAGAGACGAGGAGCTCTGCCAGGCTGGAGAGGTGTGGGGTTGGCATCACAGCCCTGACTGAGGCAGGATTCCACACCAGTGCTCCCCACAGCCTGATCCACCTGGATCTGCTGTGCCACGGAGCTGACCCCTGTGCTGGCATCTCCAGCAGCTCACCAAGGGCTTGTGGGGGCAGCATCCCACATCCCACGTCCCACGTTCCATCCCGGGGAGCAGAGGCTGAGCGGTGGCTCCACCTTTACCCTCACCACAGAAAGGGAGGAAAACCCTTCTGCCACAACTCAGCTGTGGGGAGGGAAAGTGGGAAATCCACCCCCAGGTGTGGTGAGGAGAGCACAAGGACAGGAGGCACCAGGGTGAGGAGGGGCTGCTTGAGCAGCAATTGAGACATCTCAGACTCGGCTGTTGGGAGAAGCTCCTCAATAACCCTCCTTTGGCTGCCAGTGGGTAACGACAGCTCCCTCCTCTCCCCTTCCCTCCCCACAGCCTGGCAGATTTGTCTGTAGGAAAATGCCTTTTGTCTCAAATGAAGATTGGGCTAATTTAAAAGCCAAATGTGCTTAATTAGAAAGGGCCATTCCCTCACTCCCTGCTGGCTCCTCACCCCTGGAGAGGGAACTTCTTGCCCCAGGTACTCTCCTGAGCACCTCATCTCCTGGGCTCAATGAGTCAGCACATCCCAGCTTTATTTGCAGCAAAGGACCGCATTTGTGTTCCTTTTAAGTACCAGAAACCCTGGGAAAAGCCAGGTAGGCAGAGCTAAACACCCGACCAGCTGGGCCCAGGGAGGCCGGGATGGGCCTGTCCAAGGGGCCTCCTGGGGCTGCTCACGGAGGATCCCGCGCTTCAAACGCTTCCCCACAAAACCAACACAGCTGGAGGATCCAGAGGGCCCAGCCATGAATAATTAGCAAATTGCCATTCATTATTCATTTTCTGGAACCGCTGCTTCCCTGCGTTTTCCCCGCCAGGCCGAGACTTTCTCTTTTCCAGCTGCTGGATTCATTATTGATTGCCGGATCTTAGGCACGGCCAAAGGGGCTTCAGTCGGGGACGGGATAAACTGCGTCGTGTTCACGGGATCTGGGATGTTCATAACTCCCCAGCCAGTGACCTGGCTGCCTGTCCCCAGGGCAGAAGTGGCTCTGGGTGACCTCTGAGGGATGTCCCCAGCTCACAGCAGCAGCGGGGCTGTCCCCTGGCTCAGGTGAGCAGCCACAGCCCAGAAAGTTCTCCTCATTCTCCTCACCCCGCTACACTGCCTGTCCAGCTCCATGAATCCACCGTGTCCTTGGCTCCCTCCGTGTCCCAGCCACACAGAGTCAGCCTGGCCCTTGTCCTGACATTCCTTTACCCTCCTCGTGGCTTTCTGTCAGCTCAATGGATCACAGAGAGCCAGAGCCCTCTCCACGGTAAAGGAAATAATCCTTTTGCTGCTCTCCTAGGGTTTTATGTATTTGGATGCAAATCCCAGTAATGGAGATTGGGCCCAGTCCTGTCCCCGAAAAAAGTCCCCAGCTGCGTCATTTCGGTACATTACGGATATTATGTACATTATGTATATCATGTGTGTTATATGGGGCTGTGCAAAGAGAAAAACACAGATTATTTAACTCTGCTGCAGCATTTTGGTTAAAAAGCCCACCCTGAGAGCAGAGAGCAGCCAGTGGCCACTCCCCAGCCCGGCTGTGCAAGGAGCCGACAGTGGCAGTGCAGGGTGGCCTGAGCTCAGGGGTCACAGCACAGGGTCACACTGGGGACAGGAGCTGCTCCTGCTTTGGGGAATTTGGGATCCCCCTCCCACGTCTCTGCACGCCCCAGGGGTTTCCCACGGGATGGGGCTCCCGAATCGCCGCCGTTACGAGGCCACTGCGCTCCTCAGACTGTGTCACACCAGCGCAGCTACAGACTGCAGCACTTCCTGGAATAAGGCAGCAATTCTATTTTAACACTCCTCAAGTAACAAATGAAGCTGTACTTAACCCTACGTTTGGTTACTGAGCGCTGCAACCGAGCAGAACTCGCAGCTCCCTCGCACATACCTGAACCAGCACATATGGCCCACTCTCACTGCCAACAAAATGAAATGGAGGAGTTTCACAGGAGAAGATTCTCGCCGAAGGATTAAAAGAGTCCGCACTTAACAAGTCGCTACCCTGAGAATTTTTCTTACTTTTTTTGTTGTTGTTGTTTTTTCAAAGGGCTAATGCTTCTAGATAATGTAAATTATACACAAAGGAAGAACTCCACCAAATGGTCCTCGTTCCCAACCAAAACCCAGATCACCACCTTTAGGGCAGCTCTCCTTGTTCTGACTGGATTAAAACAATCACAGTATAAAATAAGACATTTCAGCTTGGTCTTTGAGTCAAACCTCTGAGCCAACACCCCCTCATTTCCCCCCCGAGGTCAGGAGCACACCCAGATTTCTCAGATGGTTTCTCTCAGACCATTCTGCTTCCCACGTCTCGTCTCTTTCATGACGGAGAACATCTATATTTATGATTGGTACCAATGCACTCGGTACTTGTATGACATTTTCAACCTCTGCCTCTTGAAGAGTTTTTCAAGGGTGGCTACGAGGCACCTCACAATTTAAGATGGAAAAAATCCTGGCAGCAGCTCAGAGACAGATTCAGCTCTGCTCTGTTCCAGTGAAGCCAGACCTTCCTTTTACCTGCTCTGAATTGCAAATACACCAAATTCCAGCTCCTTCTGGCACAATACTCCTTTGTTTTCACTTGCATTTCTTGCTTAAAATAAGTGTAACGTTGTTCCCACTTCGGTAATGATCCCTCAAATATTAAATAAATGGCAGCAAAGGCTCCCTGTTATTTTGTGCCTGTTACATCTCTTCTGAAGGAGCTTAGAACCTCCTGACAACACACATCATATGGGGAGTAAGTTCAGGAGGAAATTTCATGGCTGCAAGGCAATAATTGTGGGATTTAAGCAACTGAAGACTCCGCACTTCCGCTCAGTGAGGAATATCTTTATGTGCAGGATACATCCTGAGTTTTGCCTCTCCCTTTTGTCACCCTCAGAACAGAGCAGCACCAGAGCTCCACCGTGAACACCTTCGGATCCACCAGCAGATGGCTGAACATCCAACAGCAGTGCAATGCTACCAAGCCACAGCTAAAAACACCTCCCAAACAGGACCCTGGAGACCCATTTTGGGCAACCTCCAGGCTGCACATCCAGCGCTTTGCCTCTCACACTGCTCACTGTCTTTTCCAAAAGACTTCACTTCTCTGCCCCAACGACTGACAAACCGAGGTGGGACAGAGCTCTGGCACATCCCGCATCTCCAGCTCAGGGTATTCCCTGGAACGTGCTGGGGAAGCTCTGACCTTTGTTTGCAGTGGCCCCTTAGGGCCCTGTGATTGCCATTCTGAGCAGGAGGCCGTGGCTGTGCAAACTGTGCCTCCGCACCGCGATGGCGGGGTGGGTTTAGCTGGGATTTCTGGCAGATCCACGACTCCTGATCCCCCCAAAATGTGCCACGGCTTCTCAGAACCCAAACCCTTCCCCGGCACGGAACAACCACCACCAGGTGCAGAACCTCCGAGTCCCGACGAACGCAACGGCATTTCCGGGGTACTGAGAGGGAAAGAGCACACCGCTCCTTTTCGGCTTTTGAACCCACGGATGTGGGAAGCACCAACCCTGAACATTTGCCACACGTCCCCGTTACTTACGGTTGAGAGGCAGGCTGGCATTGGTCGTCCCTAGCTTGTTGGCAGCGACACAAGTATAGTTGCCAAAGTGCTCTTCTGTCACATTGGTAACAGTAAGAAGGGATCTTGTACTATAATTTTTAATAGTGATTCCTTGTTGACCATTGATCAGTCTAGAAAGCAAAAAGAAAATGTCTATAACTCATATACCACAACCAAGATTTACTTTTTATATCTCTCTTCTCTTTGCTGGTTTTACAGACAGCCCTGGGAGCACCGAGAGCTCTCTGCGAGCTGCCGGTGCCTGTGCCGAGCACGGTTCCTGGCACACCGGGGAGTTCATGGACTGGGGGTGCTGAGGGAACGGTGCTGCCTGCGTGTCCCACAACTGAAAGGAAAGGAACACCCACAGCCCCTCCTGCCTGGAGGAGGGGGGATAGAAACTCCGGGCTGCAGAGTTTGGATTTTAGACTGCGCAAAGCCAACTGGAATTCGAAATACCCTCGCTGGGGCAGAAAGTGTTGTGGTAAGTCTTTCTAAGAGGGTTTTTTCAGCCTCTGGAGTTTGCCGTGCCCTTTCACAGCTCTGGCTGACGGCAGGTGAGGATTAGGAGCCGAGATTGTGACAGTGGTTTCGTTTATGGGGCTCTACAGCTGCGAATGAGCCTTGTAATTAGGGACAAAGTGCTCCAGCAGCACTGCTGAGGCAGCAGCCTGGGCAGGATCAGGTAATGAAGCACAGCAAAAAGCCAAATCAGAAGCCTTTTCACCCAGCTTTGAGCTTCCCACCCCAAATTAACAGGAAAAATGCAGGCGTTTGGATACTGCTCCCAAAGCCATGTCAGGAGCATCGCTGGGCACCAGGACAAAGCAAGAGGACCAACTTTAATGATGTTGTCGTAGGCAAACCACGTCTGCTCAAACAAGGAGATGAGAAGGGGAACTGTGTTATTAAAAACTCGCTACAGTTATTACTCATAATTCCTTCTCTTTCCCATAAGGAGCAGAGTTTTGGATTAAGAATACAATTTTCGTCTGCTATATTGAAGGATATAATCATATATCCTGGGAATTAATGCCATCTTCCCCCGTTCTGTCTGAAAACCTCGGCAAATCTGTCATTAATTGCACTTGCGCAGGCTGTGGACTGAACATTCCTCATTGTTATGTGAGTGCCTCTCTTCCCATCAGATCCCTGCAGGCTGCTGCTCACACAGGGATTTCTCTTCCCTGGGCAGTCTGCGTTGCTGTAAAGGACCCTGCTCTTCCAGCCCAGGGTTGGGGAGAGGACACGGCACATCCCACGGACATGAAAACATAGAAAAATGGGATTGAAGCGACTGGTTTGGGGTGAACGCTGCACTTGGAAGATCCATCTTTTGTCCAGAAAGAGAAAACTTATGTGCGAGGTGGAAATTTGTCCACCCAGCCTCTGACAGTTCTCCTCCAAACCCACCAGTAGCTGTCCCTGTTTCCTGCCTCTCCTGCAGAAAGTTCCAAAAGAGTTCTTCACTCCCAAAACCCCTGTGCTGTGCCGCACCCACGCCTGCCCGAGCTGCAGCCACAGCCACCGTCCCCTCCCGCTGCCTCTCCCAGGGACGCTCAGGGTACCAGACCCAAAACTCCATGTCCACCTCTGCCTGATCTTCCCTGGGAGGGTGGGCAGGCCCTGGCACAGGGTGCCCAGAGCAGCTGTGGCTGCCCTGGATCCCTGGAAGTGTCCAAGGTCGGGTTGGACGGGGCTTGGAGCACGCTGGGATGGTGGAAGGTGTCCCTGTCCATTTGGGGGCGTGGAATGGGATGGGCTTTAAGATCCTCTCCAACCCAAACCTTTCTGGGATCCTGTGGTTTGTACCAGCTGTTTCCAAGGCAGCTCCACCCTTTAGGTCCATAACCAGCATTTCAATCACAGCATTCCCACTTCAGTTGTAAGGTTTACCCCCTTTTTTTCTGAGAAAAAATGGAGTGTTGGGATTTTTGCTGTCCCTGTGCCCTGTCACACGTGACATCTGCCTCAAAAAAACTGAGAAGTGTCTGCCTGCTGTGACCTGCTGCCTTCCCCAGGCTGCCCAGGGGACGAGGCCCCAGCTCAGGGCCCTTCCCCTCCTCTCGTGCCCCTGCTGGGAAGGGGCTGACGCTGGGAGATCAGCAGTGGGAGTTCTGGAGCAAATGGGGCTGGACAGAGATGGGTATCAGTGAGCCCCACGACTCCCAGAGCAGGAGCTNGTCCACTTATGGGCTTTAGGCCATACCCACGACTCCCAGAGCAGGAGCTGGGCTGAGCTGCACAGGCCCCAGTCCAGAGGGTGTCCGTGTGCAGCTGCAGGCAGCAGATGCTTTTCCTCATGAATTAATTGCTCCAGCGCTGCAGGGCCGCGCTCAGGACCGAGCACACGTTTATCACTGCTCCGGGCCTCACCCAGGGGCTCCCAGGCTGGAACAGCATTTGGGGTGTGCGCAGCCACCCCGCACGTGCCTTCCCCTTTTGCTCTGTGCCACTGGTAAAGGGAAGAGCGATCTCCTTTTCATTCCAGGGATGGCTCCCACACATCCCCAGCTCCCCATCAGTGCCAGCCCCCGGGGCCCTGCCTTTGCTTTCATCTCGGAATACCTGCACGCTGTTACAATTGATGAAGCCGTGATAATGAGTTTTGTTATTTCAAATGTAAGTCTTGTTTGCTTTGAGAAGGAAAAGGGAATTAATATTTTAATATTTTATTTAGGTGACTTTTGGGCTTCTTCCCTGCAGCTGTTTAATGTCTGAGTTCTAATTTCTGCAACCCCAGAACACAGCCTGTGAGCAGACGTGGCTTCAGGGCTGGCACAGTGAAGCCATTCTGCTCTCCACAGGGAATCCTCAACAATCTTCAAAGCCACACACGTTTCTAACACCCCATCCCTGGAAGTGCTCCTGGATCCCTGGCAGTGCCCAAGGCCAGGCTGGACGGGGCTTGGAGCAGCCTGGGACAGTGGAACGTGTCCCTGCCCATGGTGGGGGGTTGGAACAGGATAAACTTTAAGATCCCTTCCAACCCAACCATGGGATGTTTCTGTGACAATTTCAAGATGCTTTGATTAACTTCTCCCCCATATGTTCTCTTCCCAGCTCTCCCCACCCTGTGCACCAGCACCTGTGGGAAGTTACTGAACAGAACTCCTGGGAGCTCGGTGATTAGGCAGAATTAGCCCTCTCTGCCTCAAAGATCGATAACTTTAACTCAGTGCAGTCTGTTACTGCCTCTGTGTTTAGCTTTAATGGTTATTTTATGATGAGCTGATCCCTGGAGTCTGGGAATGGTGGGTTTGGATTGACATTAATCTCGGTAACAACAATGCCGTTTCCACCCCCAAAAGCCTTGTTCCAGACACTGCACGCACAGTTATGATTTCAGGGCTAACTCCCACTGTTAATTTATTGAACAATCCATCTGAATTTCTTAAAAAAAGGAGTTCCAGTCCAAGAGTATCTGAAAAAAACGGGATTCTCTCTATTGTGTTAGCAGAAAATCCAGCAGGGTGTGCACTCCCAGGGTGTAAATTCAGCAGTGGAGTACAGCTGCAAATTATCTGCCGGGTAATGTAGGTGCTGCTGTGAGCTCCCTCTGAGAGCTGGACCTTCTCAGCTGTGCATTAAAGCAGTGCCTGAGCTGGCCAGGGCTCATCCCGAGCCGGCCAGGGCTCATCCCGAGCCGGCTGCCCATCACCCAGAGGCAGAGGGGAGACACTGGATCCAAAACCAGCCCGTGGGTATTCTCCTCTTTCCTGCAAGGGACGGGGCTCAGAGATCCCCGGCACCTTCGCAGTCACGTACCAACAACAGCTCACAGGATACCCTGAGCTGGAAGGGACCCCCAAGGATCATCAGAGCCCAACTCCTGAAAGGATGGAGCATTACATTTAACCCAATATTTGAGCAGCAAGACCCAGCAGGACAGAGAGTTTCCTGCTGAGGTGAAACACCAACCAAAACAGGAGCAGAAGCACGACTCGGATGTCCTGAAATGCTCTGCTTCGCCTTCCCTGCTGCTGTCGTGGCACTGAATGTGCTCAGCAGAGAGGAATTTGGTCAGAGTTATAAATAGAAAGGTGATCAGCATGCTGGGAGCTGCTAATTGAACCCAGAGTGCCAAAACCTGCTCTGAAATACTGCCCACAGAAAGGGTGTTTGTGCCACAACTGCCCCCAGGACGGGCACAACACAACCATGAGCAGCCATGGAAATGGGATGCAGATGGATTTCACCAACAGGGGAGAAACATTTCCTGCTCCATATAGGAAAGATCCGTTTAAGAGAAGGTTTGGGATATGGTGGGATGCAATGGCTCAGCAAGGAGGGAGGAGGACAGCAGCTCATGCTGCAGGAGGGGAGCAGCTGAGAGGAGCTGACAGATGGCTTTCTGTGAAAAAGGGTCATTAATATTCTCCTGCCAGCTCCCAGGTTTAATGGGATGTTCGAGCTGAAAAACCCAGCACTTGGGAGATGGGAAATTCCTAAAGCTCCCCAGTTACAAGGGACAATATCCACCTCCTTTTGTACCACTGTGTGAACCCAACAGAAATGAGCTCCCGCACAAGCCAAGAGCTGTAACCCAAAACATCCTGTTCAAAAGAGAAACATCTCTCTGTTTAATGAGCTGCCCTTAAAATCAAGGTGACTCTGCAGAGGTGCCTGTTCCTGCCCCAGGCCCCGTGACCCAGAAGGGCAGGGGACTGCACACAAACCCAAAACACACGGTCAGGTTTCAGGGTTCAGGCAGGGACTGCTCCTCTGGCCCGCCTGGCTGCAGTGACCTGCAGAGCTCTGCTGACCCCACGGAACACAGACCACCCCTGGCACAACCGGGGCACGATTCACACCGGTTCAAAGTCTTGCTTTCAAAAGTGAGGAAGACAAATTAAACAAAACTCCTTTTTCAGATTTTCCACTGCTTTCCTGGCTATTCCCCTCCAAAGGCTGGAATTCCCGCAGCACGTTTGGATGTCAGGCTGTTACTGCAATTTCCACTCTCACAGAACAGGAGCCACGGGGCAGCTCTGAGAGCCAGCAGCTCCAAGCACCCGCTGCTGGGGCTTGGGAAGCTGCTGGAATGGTCACCCCGGGGCAGCCCCAGCCTGGCAGCAGCCCTGGCACACGAGGGGTGCGCGAGCAGTGGCTACTTACTTCCTCTCTCCTTTGTACCACACAAAGTCCGGGGCAGGCACTCCTGCACCTTCGCACCGGATCAGGCCGTTCCCTCCAAGCACCACACCGCTGGATTTAAGTTCCTGAATTGTGGGGGCAACTGAAAAAAAAGAATTGTAAAGTGGACATTGGTATGTGGACAGGCAGGTCACCCAACGCCGCTGCTCCTCCTCGGCCCCTCCGCCTGGCGCGGGGTCTTCTCCAGCTCGAGGCACATTCCACCACTTTTTGCTCCAGGAGAATGGAAATTGTCCCACACTGCAGATGCTACTCCGTGTGTCCGGTGTAAAAACCCAGCTGAGACGTGAAGAGAGAGCAATCCAGTCCTGGAAAAAGCTGCTTTTCCACAGTTACTCAACACAAAGCACAGCCATCAGCATTAGTGCATTTAAATCCTGGGCGCTGGGAAAAGGCACAGGAACCCCCAGCACTGGGGCGCTGAGGGGCTCCGAGGACGCCCTGTCCCTGCGAGGGCGTGGCAGGTCCCCAGTGCCAGCACCTCTGATCTCCTGCATCGGCTGCAAACACCCCCAAACCCAGAGCTCAGGCGGCCTTGGAGACCTCAGATTAAAGGAATAAACCTCCAAAATTATGAGCCAATCACAAATGTCAGAGAAAAGTGACTTTCCCGTCATTCCACTGCATATGTAAGTTGGAAGTTTCAGTAAGTGCATTTTGTCTTTTTAAATAGTAAACATTGTAAATAGCAATAAACTTTTTGAGCTTAGAACTACAGACACAAATAAAGATAAAAAGCAATTGTCAGGTTTTCCAGTTGCCAGCAAAAGGAACCGCCAGCTGAAAATAAAACACAGCAAATTCCTCAGGAAAGAGATTATCAAAGGAAACAACTGCCTCCTCCTGGAACTTTTTACGTTCTCTGGTTTTAAACAATAATTTATGTGCATCATCAAAATGCTGTAAAAACCAAACCATATAACTTATAAATAAAAATCTGTTTATTTTTTCCCGAGCAGTTCTCCAGATGTTGCTGTAAGGTGTTTATGGACACGCGGAGCTCTGCCTGCCTCACTCTGCTTCCCTCATCCCACCTCAGACCCGATCCCAGGAGCTCCTCATGAGCCTTGGCTGAACCAGCTGAGTTGGTGAAGGGTCCCTGGGCCACCCCAGCTGAGCCTGACCCTGCCAGGAGCTCTCAAAAAAGCCAGGAGTTGCTGGCTTGGGTTACGGGCAGGATGGAAACTTGGTGGTGGCCAAAGTGAAGCATCTTCCAGCCCCAAACCCAGGAGAGCTGAGTGATCCCCACCCATCTCCACACCCCTCGAGGTGCAAACCCCTCCCTGGTGGGGAAGGCAAAGGGATTTGATGGGAATATCTCACTGAAGCACAGGGAATTTGGATAGGTCCCTTTCCACACCTGGAAATGGGTGCACACCTCGTTTTACCCGGGTGTGAATTGATCGTGGGGTGGGTGCAGCTATCTCAGCTCTGTAGTTAAGCATCGCTGTAATTACAGTAAACCCGATCAAATCGCTTTGTAAATCTTAAATACTCAACGACTGAGTGCTGCTAAACCCTTGTGCAGCCTTATCTCTGCCTCCATATCCTTTACACTCCCTTTTGCATTCCCGGCTTCCGTGTAAATCATCCCAAAGGCTCCTGATGCGATCGTGCTCTGTGTGCTTTAACCCGGGCAGCACCCGAGCAGCTCTTGGCACCCAACTCTGCAAAGCCTCATTTCCACAAACCCAGGTCAGACCCCGCTTTTGCCAGCACTTGGAAGGTGTTCAAGTGCCCAAACCCCGCTTTGTGACACAGCTTAAAAGGGCCCGCAATGTTTTCCGTGGGCCTGCCCTGCTGGAGCAGCAGCGGCTCTGTGGCAGAGCGGTGACAGCCACGTCCCCTCCCTCACACCTGCTTCCCACATCACAGGAGGGGAATCTCCCGGGAATGCAGCTGCCATGGCCAGGGAAAGCAAACACACCCTCAGCACAATTCCGGATTTTAACAAAACCGGGTGAGGGAGTTTCACCTGGGGTTAAACCAGAGCTGCTTCTCCCTCCTCCATCGCTCCCATCCTCCCACGAATCAGACACACAGACTGGCAAACTCACCCTTTGCCTCCAACTTCCTCATCCCCATGATTACAACAAACCAATCCATAAATTCATCAGCTTTCACCCATAACATTAACGTTTGAAGGGGATAATAAATGTATAAGCAATTTGCACGACTACTTCTCCATAATCCGCATAGGAAGAAACACAGATTGGTTTTGTTACTCCATAAAAACAACAGGGACATGTAAAACATTCCCACTCCTTCCCTCAGGCTGTGTGAAAGATGTGACCACTGGAAGAGCAAGTAAGAGATGAGCAAAGGCCTGAGTCACAAAGTTCTTTTCTTTAAGTACCACCTTGCTGCTTCCCCCTGGGCCTGCTCACCTCTTCTGGGTGTTTTGGGGATGTTTTTGTTTATGTTGCCTGGCTGATTTTTACACAAAAGCAGAACACCACTGACAGTGTGTTCCAGGATGAAATGGAGCATGAAAACGTGCACTTGCTGCTGCTTCTCAGGCAGGAGCGCCCGGCCCTGCGCTCCAGGCGCAGCTGGGAAGGGGATGCCAGCTGCATCCCAGCTCCAAATAACACTTCCAGGCTCTGCTGTCTGTTTGGAAACTACTGGAAAACTTCTGAGAAGGAGATTTTCTCATATCTCCCTTTTGGAAAGGATTTCAGCTTCTGTTTGTTCGAAACAAGAATTGAAATCAATGTTCCCTGCTCCAGGAAATCCCTGGTTAATAAAGGCATGGAAATACAAACCGGAGATCGTTGGAGCCACCATCTCTTGGATTTATCACTGTCAGGTTATTTTATGGTTTTTAGTCTAAAGACAAACTGCGGGATGCAGTCATGTTCCTTGAGCACTGATTAGGGAGCCAAAAATCCATCAGACCTGCAAGACTGAGCAGCTCCAGGTGAAATCCCACACCCAAAACCCGCCGCTCTCGCTGCCGAGGTCTGCTCTGGAACAGGAAGAGACAAATAACTGGGAGGAGAAATTTGGTTGAAAAGAAGCTGAGGCTGAAGGCAGGTGTGGGACAAATGAGACTCCAGCTCCAGCCCCCCCTCAAACTCCCACAGCTGAAGCTTTCCCCTCAGCCAGTTACGTGGGAAGTGATTCCTGCTGAGCAGCCGGCACAGTCCTGTGTCTGAGGGTGCGTGGAGCACCTCATTATAAATAACAATAAACAGCCAGCAAGGAAATAACACCTTGGCTCAAAGGTATGGAGCAGCAGGAGGGAGGGAAAGCTGGGAGAAGAAAGCTGGGAGAGGCTGCAGGAGGAGGGAAGGGGTGACAGCCCCCCACAGCTCCCAGGGCAGGATTATCCAGACAAATCAATGGCTGACAGAGACACCGCAATAAAATCTAACAGGGATGTTAACAAGAAAACCCGGTGTAAAACTAATAATTTAAAATGTATTTGTCATTTTTAGGTCTCCTAAATAATGGTTATATAAAATGATAGAGGAAAAATGTGATTATCTGTGTCTGTCAGCAGCACTGGCTCCTGTGACTCAGATCCGGAGGTTTTCCTCCCTACAGTGGCTCCTCGTTCAATCCCCTCCCGTGGTTCATCCCTGCAGAGCAGGGCACTTCAAATAAATGCCTAATTTCTGGCTTGGAAATGAATTACGGGAACTGACTTAATATCAGTTTCCCCAATACCTGTAAGTGCCTTGCTGGGAAAGGCTCTTTGGAGTGGGTGCTCCGAGACGCAGCCTCACTGGAGTTTTCCCAACGCCCTCCACGTCTGTCCCCGTGCGGGATGGCTCGGGAGGGACAGCTGGGCCTGAGCCAAAATAGGCATTTATTATCCCCAAAAATACACATTTATGGATCCCCTCAGGAGGGGTCTGAGCAGGAGCGTGGGAGGGAGGAGAACTGGGGCCAGCACAGCCCGGAGGCAGTGCCAGATGTCACCGAGGGTTCGGTGTCACCCCACACAGAGCAGTGCCCAAGGCCAGGCTGGACGGGGCTCGGAGCACCCTGGGCTATGGAAGAGGTCCAGGCCCATGGCAGGGGTGGGACGAGATGGGATTTAGGGTCTCTCCCAACCCAAACCCGGTCCCTGATCCTGACTGCACATCTGAGCTCCCCAACACCTTCGCATGGAAACCCAAACTTCACACCTGAAGTTCTGCCCAAAACCAGCCCAAAGGCCTGTTGAACCTGGTGGCCATCCCAAATATTTTCACTTTGCTTCCAAGTGTCTAAAGGAAGAGTTAAAGCCGTGGCATTCCCAGGCACAGGGAACACACCAACTCCAGCCCGAGCAAGTTTCCTCTTTCAACATTTTAATGAGCTTCGGGACTTTTATGCACATTAGTTATGTTGCCCTAATTACTCATTATAATTCTAATGTGCATTTTATATTTAATTACAATGCTTATAAAGATTTGGTATGGACAGTAAATTATTATAACTAGCATGTGCATAATGAATACGAGCTGAATTTATTAACTTTTACACGAGCATTCAGGGCTGGAAACTTCCAATTTCACCTTTGTGAGCCCCCATATTGTCTGATTAAACCAACATTTTTGTGGCATTAATTGTAAATGTCAAGAAAAAAAAAATCTTTTATTTTCCCTGTTTTCATCAGCTCTTAATTTGGCATCCTAATGTCATCTTTTGTTAGTGAAATTGCTTTCCAGGGTGTTAAGATAAAAAATTCCAGGTAAGAGAACAGGTTTTCTGAGATGTGTTTTGTGCTCAGAAAAACTGATATCAGCAATATTCAAATATCTTCTTTTATGTATATGCACCCTCAGGGTGTTTTACCAATAGAGTAACAAGTCAAACAGTGTTACTTGTACTTTATATAATTAAGATGGGCTTTTGATACCCTGGATTATTTAATTTTTCTAATTTATTCAGAGCAGCAGCCCTACCTCTCCCCAGATTAATGGAGTGGTTTAATAATGGCTCTTCACGTCAGAACCTTCTCTGCCGTGCAGAAACATTTGAGAGACACGACTGGAACAACCACTGGGCTCAGCAAGTAACAGCCTGATTTATCCCAGCTTTTCTTGATGACTTTTCAGAATCATGGACTCATCGGGATCTTGACATGTACATTTCCATAAATTTTATATGCAAACACAGGAGGTGTCGGTAAGAATTCAGTTCTAGATGGAACCCAGTGTCTCTTTTGAGCTTTTCACAGAATCCCAGACGGGTTTGGGCTGCAGAGACCTTAAATCCCACCCAGTGCCACCCCTGCCATGGCAGGGACACCTCCCACTGTCCCCGGCTGCTCCCAGCCCCGTCCAGCCTGGCCTGGGACACTGCCAGGGATCCAGGGACAGCCACAGCTGCTCTGGGCACCCTGTGCCAGGGCCTCCCCACCCTCACACAGAACAATTCCTTCCCAATATCCCATCTAAATGTACCTTCCTTCAGCTTTCCCTTTCCCGCTCAGGATTTCCCTCTACCAACCCTGTATTTCAGTGTGGATTAATTAAACAATTGTGTCAACCCCTCAGGAGAGAGGATCCTCAGGCATTCCCTGCGTGGGATCTGGGATGTCACAGGGCACATCCGCTTCCCAAACCTGCTCCTCCCTCAGCTCCAGCTCATGGACTGCGTTATATCCACCCAAATCCCTGGCTGCTGTGCCACTTACGGGTTTGGACAGAAAACCTCCCGGTGCTGAGAGCAAAGCTTGAAATCCACGAGTAATTGTTATGTGGGTGGAAAACATAAAAATCAGCATCACAAAATAATACTCAATAAATAACAGGCCTAGAGGCAGGAAACCCGAACAATCTGTTTTACAGGTATTTCAGGGATAAAAAAAAGAAGAGGAAAGAACTTAATGAAGCCTCCCAAAAAGCAGCAAAGCAAACAAAGACCTTGAGGGAGCTGCAGAAGAAAAGGCAAGTTGGAAGAACTGCTTCGTTTCTCTGTCCATTGGGGTTTATCTCATGCTGCATCTCTTTAATCCTTTTATTTTCCAGCAAAGCCCTTTTCTCCCCGTATTCCCTTTAAGGCAGCTCTGTAAATGCAGTTTGATCCCCTATTAAAGGAGTTGCTCTAGCGTGGGAACACAAACCCCTTCCTTGAGCAGCATCCAAGGAGGGCAGCTCCAGCCACACGCTGGCACCCGACCCGTGTCCCTGCAGCAGGGCTCGGGGCCCTGTGGGCACCACGGGGACAAACACTGATTGTGAGCAGTGGCAAGGGCACAGCAGACCCCGAGCAGGCTGGAAGCAGCCCTTGGCCCCAGGGGAGGGGATGCTCCCCACTCTCAGCAGTGCCACGGAGGTTTATGCTGGAGATCAGAGAAAGGTTCTTCCCCCAGAGGTGCTGGGCACTGCCCCGAGGCTGCCGGAGCTCCAGGAGCGTTTGGACAGTGCTGCCAGGGATGGACGGGGTGGAATTGTTGGGGTGTCTGGGCAGGGCCAGGGGTTGGAATGGATGATCCCTGTGGGTCCCTCCCAACCCAGGATATTCCATGATTCTGTGATTCAGCCCCAGCTGCCGGGACTCCCCTCCCTTTGCCCACATCCACAACCCGTTGGACACAGCAATTCCTGCCACCCCTGGGATGCTCCAATTAACAAACCCCTCTGCTCCATGCACTTCCCACTGTCAGGAACTTCGGAACAAGAGGAACCTGAGGGGGACAAGTGGGACAGGAGCATCTCAGATCCATGAGATCCTTGGCCAATGGCACCACCCTCCCCATGAGAGGGACTGAAACCACACTGGGCAAACAAACGCGATGGTGCACTGCACACCAGGCCTGCTGGGAGTTCCAGTGCGTCTGTGGGGGCTAACGGGGGAAAACGAGCCTCAGCATCCCAGAGCGGCACTGAGGAGCGGGGAGGAGGGATGGGGACGCTGCCACACAGCTGGTGCCAGTCCAGAAGGGAGAGCTGGCCCGGAGCCTGGCTGTGACAGACACGAGCGCTTTGCCTTTGCTGCTTCTCCCCCTCCAAGGAAGATAAAAGCGATGGACTTCAACGAATTCCAGGAATTACTAAGTAGATCTTTTGGCAGCAAAGTTGAGAAGAAAATGAATTAAAGCAAGCTGGTGGTTTTCCAAGGAAAGAAAGTTTGGAACTAAAAAGCCAAATCCCTCAGAGTAGGTTGGGAATGCAGGCAGAGCCCTGCTCCACTCCCACAGGAGCAGGGAGGGCAGGCAGGAGACACCAAGGGCAAGGAGAAACCACACCAGGGGCACCTTCTCGGGATCAGGGGAAAGTGACCCTGCTGGGGTCACCCTGTGCAGTGCCCAGACCCCAAACAGCCGTGGTGGGGCTTGTCTGTGCCCCCACCTGCAGCGTGACCCCCCCCAAAAACGCAGCACAGTCACCATCAAACACCTGAGCCCTGGCTCCATCCTGCAGCTCTCTGATGAATTTATTGCCCTCACCTGATGACTTGAGACCACAATTAGCCAGGACCTCCCAGAGGTGCCCCACAGACTCGTTACCTACAGCAAACCACCTGCTTTAGGGCCAGGCACTCCTGGGCTCAGCTGGAGCACCCAAAGTTCAGGGGAACAGAAGGAATTTGGCTTAGCAGAGCTGCAGAAGGTGATTTACTGGGACACACCGCAGCACTGAATACGCACGGCAGAAGGGAAGAGGAATCAGCTCTACCCCATCTCTCTTATGGGCCACGCCTGCAATAATCAGCCAAAACTGCAGCAAGGCAGATTTAGGGTTCGTAAGATACTGCTGGAAGATATTCCTTAAACAGATGTCAAGGTGCTGTTCCTCTTTTTGCATTTTAAAAGCAAAAGCTGATGGTGTGAATGCTGACAGCCGGACAGCGGCACCAGCCTGAGCCCTCAGTTCCTTCCCAGGGTGGGATTTTTGTGGTCTCTGAGGTACTGGGATAATTAAGCACCAGAACCAATTCCTTCACTCATTTCTGTGGATAAACATGTTGTGTTTAAACTTAAATCCATTATTCAACACAATGGGGAAAAATCAGAAATCATACTCTTGCTAGCTCCCAACAGTAATGAAATCTCCAGATTCGCACTTAACTACAAAAATGAGGTAAGGACTGACACTGGAATTTAAAAAAAGAACTCAAAAGGCAGAAGCAGAACTTTTTTGCAGCGAACTGCTCACGTCCAGCTCGGATGTGATTTGACACGCTGCACACCCCCACCAAAGCAGCCAGGTGAGTCCTCCAAACGCTGCTTCCGAGGCCAGAACTCATTACTGCTGTATAATAAATGGAAGCATAAGTCAGAGTTAGCACTGAACAGATTGTTTGGGGTTGCAAAGACAGCAGCTGTCACAGCTTGACAGCTTTCTTGTTAGTGAATCAGCTTTCCTGACAGTCTTTTTGATTGAAAACCCCTGTTCCCTGACAGAGTGTTAGAGCTGATGTACATATGTAGCTCATGAAGAATGAGAAGGAGCCATGAAAGGTCTCGAAGCTCTTGCTCTGTATTAAAAAGAAGTGAAGTTTACAAAAAGGGAGGGTTTGGCTCCCCGCCCCAGTGAGCCTGGCAGATGTGAGCTGGTAGGGACGGGCCCAGCTCTGCTGGGAGGTGACAAGGGCACACCCAGAGCCACGGCCTCAGGGGGTTCTGCTAAAAGCAATAAAGCCACGGAAATCCCGGCTGCTTTCACCCCCGGGAAGAGTCTGTATAATAAAAAATAAAACTGTAATTTAAAAATAAAACTATAAAATTCCACCTCAGAGTGACTCTGACAGGGTTTTCCCAGGCCTCCCCCTGAGCCCAAAGGGGAGAGCCACTGAGGGACACCAGAAACATCCTGGGCGCTGCAGTTTGTGCCAGGGGTTGGGTTCATGTTCTTGTGACAGCCCCTCATTCCCAAGGGATGTCACACATTCCCCAGGAAGGGACAAGAGGTCCCAAGCCAACACCTGGGTGCAGACCTGGCATTACATGGGAGACCTGGAATACTGGGAGCTCCCCACTGAAGGAAATTGCTGCCTTGAAAAATAACTCCTGGTTTGTTCTCTTTCTGTTGGCCATCGATCCCACCAGGTGCAGAAGCAGCAGAACACCTGGATTATGATACATCTGATATTTCACAGAGTTTGGTTCCAAAAACACTGGAAATGGTGAATTTTTTTAAGTGAACTGAATTCTCCCAGTCCTGCACCAACTATCACGATCTTTGTGCAACAGAAACCAAAACAACGTGGTCCATGATGTTCCCTGTCCCTGGGACAGGCCGTGGAACGTGGCCATGCCTGGAGGCACCAACTTCCATCACAGAGCCTTGTGTTTGCTCTGCAGCTCTGAGGTGCAGGAAAGGTCACTTCGGCCTCACAACGGTTTGGTTTTATTTGAGAAGAGCAGAAGAGGTGAAGAGCAGCAGCTTCACGGATTATAATGCCTCAGGGGTGATGCTGGCAGGTTTTCCTGTCTTCTGCATCCACTGCACTGCTTTGCTGTAAACCATAAATGCAAAATGGGGACTTCTCAAGGCTCCTGTAGCTCCCATCTGCTGCCTCCACCACACCCTTGCTACCACAGGAGGTATTTGAACCTCAGCCCTGTCACCAGGAAAAATCAGGTTGTAGTTGTATCATTACAGCACATTCCTCGTGCAGAACCATTTCAAACTGCAATGACTAGGATAAAAAACATGAAAAAAAAAAAATCAAGGGATGGAGAGTTGCACAAGGCTGACACACTGCTCAGGCCTGGCTTTCTGCGACCCCCGCTGGTGTCAGCAGCAGCACTCAAACCCCTCTGACCGTCACCTCAAAGGCTCTGCAAGGGACAGGGAGGCCTCAGCCTCGGCCCCACAGCAACCAGGAATAATGCAATTACAGGGAGAAAGATCGCTTTACAGTGTGTTGACTATTAGGAAATATTTTAAGTAACTGTTTTTGCTGAAGAGTGATCTGGGCAAGGGAACACTCCTGGAAGCTCGAGAGCTCTCCATTAATTTTGGCTCTAGCCTGGAGTCCCACACAGCTCTGCTCCAAATTGCTGCTTCAAACGCAGCAGCTCTTTAGAGATGACTCATCTTCTATTAAAGCCTCAATTTTCCTGAACTGTATTTTCGCTGGTGTTTAAGGTGGGATCACCTGGAGGCCGGAGAGCTGGCGGTGGGAAAAGGCACCGGCTCCAAGCGGGACTGGCTCCCCAGGAGAGCCTCTCCTCAGCCACTCCCTGGCTCTGCAGCCATCGGGTTGGGGGTTTAACATGCACCCCCAGGTGAGAGAATTTAGCACCTCTGAAGATGAGGGGAGCTACTGGCCCTCTAGAGAGCCAAATCCATGGAGAGGAGCACATTCCTGCTGCCCCTGAGGCCAGGAGATGCAAGAAAGGCTTCAGCAGATGTGGCTGTACAGAGGTGTCCAGAATCATACTGGAACCTTCCTTTGACTTTAAAATGACAGCAAGAGTAGAACAGTAGATAAAAACTATTAAAAACCCTTTCATGAATTCTCCTGCCCACAGATTCATGGGCTGCTCCCACGCTTTCACCAACAATGGCCTGTGAGCTTCACACGGTGTCTTTGTAAAAACCAGCAACAGTATATTGATTACAGTGTTTCCCACCAATTTCAGGGGAGTGTGTCATGGCTGCTCCACTATCTCACAGAATCAGGTTGGAAACTCCAAAGTCACCGAGCCCAGCCTGTGCCCGATGCCCACCTTGCCCCCAGCCCAGAGCACCGAGTGCCACCTCCAGCCCTTCCTGGGACACCTCCAGGGATCTGACTCCAAACCTCCCTGGGCAGCCCCTGCCAAGGCCTGGCCACCCTTTCCATGGAGAAACATTCCCTAATATTCAACCCAACCCTCCCCTGCCCAGCCTGGCTCCACAATGTGGTTCAGAGCTCAGAGCTGGAGTCGCTCTAACACAGCGAGGAGAGAACCTGAGGGGCTGCCTGTGCCCTGAGCTCCTCATCTGCCTTTGCAGCAGCAGTGCTGGTGTCATGTTGGAGCATCAGCTCCTTGCCCACGGAACCAGCCGGGCTGAATCCTTGTCCTGCAGCCCCAGGGCAGCCTGGGACCCTGCTGGGCAGCCGGGGACCCTGCTGGAGAGCAGCACTCCCTTTCCCTGGCACACCTGCACCACCCCCCTGGCACTGCTCCCTCCCAATCAGCACCTCTTGGCAGAGCGAAGCAGAGAATTTCTTTGGGAAGATGAAAAACATCCTCCTTATCTGCTGGAGAGAGATCTCGAGCGCTAATGCTGCAGCTCCTTCAGCAGCAGCGCTCGTTTGGCGTTGCCAAAGCCCTGATTATGTGCTGTGTTAGCACAAATGCCACCATCTCCGAGCAGGGACATCATCATCAGTTCTGTCACGCTCCCACACGAGCGTGTTTGTC
The DNA here is from genome assembly GCA_013397725.1 of Rhagologus leucostigma. Classification (NCBI taxonomy): domain Eukaryota; kingdom Metazoa; phylum Chordata; class Aves; order Passeriformes; genus Rhagologus; species Rhagologus leucostigma. The sequence goes on from VZTD01004104.1 coordinate 469,748, forward strand.
AGGGATCTGCAGGAACCACATGCAGCTTGCAGAACCTCTGCACAAACCATCACCCACCCGAAAGAAATCGATAGCAATTTAGGAGCCAAATTGCACTCGAATCACAAACGTGAACTATATTGTTTTAATCTGACTTCCAAAATGTTAATAAAAACACATGAAGGACATACAATGACAACCATTACTTCACAAGAGCATTCTTTCCCCACCAGAAAAGGGAAATACTTTCTTCAAAGCAGCACCATTCTTTCCTCACCCAACTGAGGTGGCTTTAACTGTCAGACCAGTTTTGACTGAATTGGTATAAGCTGTTTGTCATTAAGTGCTGTTATGAGAGAGGACATCGTATAACTCAGACAAGTTCTCAGTGATGAGACCAGCTTGCAAATTAGCTAAATAAGAATTTAGTCCTACTGGTGACCACAAATAACAAGATAAAACCCAAAAAAACAAAAAAAACCCCAACTGATGACATTGTGCATGATCAAAACCTCCAATTTATAGGACAGCAGAAATTCTCCAAAGACCTTTCTCTCATGTAAAAAAAACCCAACCCAAATCTTCTATTTGCCCTGGTTTCACCTGAAGTATTTAGCTGTCCCTGATTTAAACCGTGATCCAAATTTCCACAAGGGCTGTGCCTTCCCCTCACCTCCTTCAGCCCAGTGGGCGGCTTTGTGTCCTCACACACTGAACCCACTGATACAGAGACCAATTCCTGTTTCTTCTCTCCTCTCAGCTGCGCGTGATGTGCTGCAGGAAATCTGTCCCCTCCATCACTGCTGTGACAGCCTCCCCCAGACTCTTTAATTGAAGCAGTATCTCAGATTTGAGAGTTCTCACGGCCGGGCTGGAGCAGCTGTACCACAGAGAATCCCATCTGCAGAATCAGGCTAATATTGAGCAGCAGCAGGCGGAACAAGCCAGGAGCTGGGCTGGCTGGGGTGATAGAAGAACCTCCACCAGCGCCTGGCCTGACCACACTGCAAACGTCCAGTGCATCCCTGCATGCCCATGCCCAGTCCCCAGCAGCGCCAGGAGCGGGGCTGCTGTCCCCACTCGGAACATCAGCACAGCTCCAACCGTGGTCTCTTGCAAACGTTTCTGGGTGAACAGAAGTGAAGGGAGGACACTCCATTCCCCACGTCTGCAGCTGCTGGACCTCAGCAAAGGAACCCCAAACCAAAAGGGGATCAATCCTCAGAGCTGCCTTCCCACAGAAAATGAGAACTTCTGTGGCATGCAGGGCAGGCTGGAGCCGTGCCCTGGGCACAGCTGGCACAGGCCAGGGGCACGGCTGGAGCCTGGGGACTCTGTCCCAGTGTCACCAACATCCCCCACACACCCCAGACCGAGGGCATCACACAGAGCAGGGCACGTCCTGCAAACCTCACAGGGGCTGAACCCCACTGGGCCACGAAAAGAACCAAACATGAGCCAGGAGTCAGATTTCCAGGAGTCCCCAGTGCCACTTAGAGGCCAAAATCCCCTTTTGGAATGCCAGCCTGAGAACTGAGGAAAATGTGTTTCTCCAAAGCAGCGAGACCCCTGGCAGTGAAACTCGGCTTCTACAGCCAATGCTGACCTTAACCCCAAATCCTAAACTCAGTCACGGATATAAAGATGGAGCTGAAAATCAGTAGCTATTAAAAACTGAACGAATCAGGGTTATTGATTTTTGCTTCAGGAGAAGCCCCCTCCTCCCCTCTCTTTTATTAGAGGAAAGTGGAAATTAAAATTAAATTGCTCTGAGCAATTTTATACTTGGTGCCAAAGCAGAGGAGGACTGAGACCTCCAGAAAATATGTGGGCTTTGTCTTCATACTTAATAATTTAACTGAAGCAATTTTCCTTCTTGAGTCCAAACTCAAAACCTTGCCAAGGAAATGCTGATCCTAGGCCAGGGATGGTTCACACAGGACACTTCCTGGGAAAACAGAGTCACAGCGACATGTCCGGGTACTGGCAAGCCCTGAACTCCTGCAGTGCTTTTCCCCAGGAGATTTAAGGTTACAGATATAATTAGGCCGGCGTGGCTCGTACAGGATGTCTGATTTCAAAGTAAAATAGGAGTACTATCCATAATGTTATGCAAAGCACCATAGCAACAGCGAGGAGCCTTCGAAGAAATGCTAATGAGGGGAGAAATGCTAATGAGGGGAGAAATGCTAATGAGGGGAGCTGTTCTGCACAACCGGCCCGGCCAAGCGAAAACAAACACCCCACTTAAAATTCCTTACAAGGAACTCACACATTCCTGCATCAAAAAAAACCCACTGCGTGAAATTCCTTATCAAAGCATCCCAGCGGGAAGTGAGCGCAGGATCCCACACAGGCTTTGGAACAGGCTCCCCAGACCCCACGGGAATGGCACTGGGCTGGCTGAAAACCCAGGGAAGGACTGGGATGTCCACCCAGGGTCCCTGGGCTCCGGACTTGAGCAGGGCCATAACCCAGGGAATGTGGAACCTGCTCTGCGCACACGGACCCAGGGCCCAGAGGCACAGGAAAACTTGATCAAGTTGGGAATAAAGCCCCCAAGCCCCAAATGTAGACGGTTTGCTGAAGAACACAAAACACGTGCACGAAAAGGAAAGGGTTCAATCACAGAATGTGCTGAGTCAGAAGGGACCCATGAGGATCATGGAATCCAACCCTCAGCCCTGCACAGGACACCCCCACGAGTCACTCCCCGTGCCCGAGAGCATTTCCAAACTCTTGAACTCTGTTAGGCTTGGGACAGAATCATTCCGAACACAAGATTTCACCAATTCAGTCACCCCAATCCTTTGTCTGGTATTCCAGGTTAAGACAAGCAAAGAATAATGCAGTGAGTGCTTGGATAAACCAAACCGATACAAACCAAATTGGCCTAATGAGCTTCAAAAACTCGTTAAAGGGCTGAATTAAGCAAGTACAGGGCTGCAGTGTTAGTCCTGAGCACCAGCCACAGCCTGGGTGAAGCTTTATCAGGCAAGGAGAGCACAGGAGGAGCCAGGGAATGACACCCAGCCCATTTCTCTCCAATGGAAATGCTGTTCAAGCAATCGGAGGTGTGAGAGCCCCTGGAAGATAACAAGGAGACGAGCGTTTGCCAGCAGGCTGGTTAGGAATGGATTGTGGCAGGTCAGCAGCTCCTCCCCGAGCAGGGAACAGCAGCAGCTGTGTTTGACCACGGCTCCCACGCACAAACCAGCCGAGCTGGGATAAAATCGGCCCTCAGGTGAGCACGCGGCCTCTTCAAGACTCTGCTGCTGGTCTGCTCCCATCTGCTCACCTGGACACCGGTCCTGGGCCTGCTGCTGGGGCAGGGTTCATTAACACCATAACCACAGATGAGAACCCTGAAGTCATCCAGAGAAATGGAAAAAGTGGCCTGAAAACTGAACAAAACCACCCAGGAATGAGTTCAAACACCCAGGAATGAGTTCAAACACTCGATTCACCCTCTGGATGGATCCAGCGAGCAGCTGGGACAGACGCTCTGCAGAGGGTGGCCGAGGCTGCTGGGGGAACCCTGCGCCCCTCGAGTGTCCCACTGTCACAGGAAGTGCCCAGAGCCAGGTACACGGAATCACAGAATCACTGAGGTTGCAAAAGAACTCCAGGATCACCGAGCCCGAGCTGTGCCCAGTTCCCACCTTGTCCCTAGCCCAGAGCACCGAGTGCCACCTCCAGCGGTGGGCACTCCAAACCTCCCTGGGCAGCCCCTGCCAATGCTTAAAAACCCTTTCTGTGAAGAAATTCCTCCTGTTGTCCATCCCGACCCTCTGCAGAGAACAGAGCCACTCCCATTCCCTTCTCTCAGGGTTTTCAGGGCCTGCTGGGGCAGAGCACACAGAGATGCTGCTGCAGGCAGACAAGGCTCAGTGTCCGGACTATTTTGAGTTTTGCTTGTATTTACCGCCCACAGAGCCCGGCAGATGAGCTCTGTGTTTTGTGGCACAGGGAGGCAGAGCCGCTGCAGGTGGAGCTCGGGCTGCACGAAACATCATTTCCTTCAAAATAACCCATGCCAAAACCCGCCTGGGAGTTCTGGCCCTGGAATGAGGGCCTGTCCTCCCTCCTGTGCTGCCAGGAACACCCCGACATCCAGCCCCAGAGACCCCACAGGGCAGAGCACAGTGGCACTGCCCGCTGCCAGCTGGGCCCCCTCAGCACAGGAACTCTCGCTGTCACCTCCCCAGGGAGTACCCACAACCCAGCCTGCAACTTGCAGCCTGAAATTAAATTATTAAACTATTTTAACTCCAGCTGAATGTCTTTTCCCTCCCCAAAGCCACCGGATCTTTATTAAGTCAAGTCTGAGAGCTCCAGCTCTACCAGAGCTGTCCAAGGTACAATTACAGGGAAACTGACCCTTAACATGTATTACCCTAAACAAAGGGAATTCCACAATACCACTCCACTTTAAAATACACATTTGCTATTTATTTAGACAGATGACAGTTTCAAATAAATGCAAATAAATGCCAGTTTCCTGATGCACACATCCCATTCCTCATCCTCTCACTGTGGCCTCAGCTCTACTGGAAATTCTAGGATTTAACAGCTGCCTTTAATATTTTTTAAGCATGACAGTAACAGAGCAGGAGAGAATGAGTACAGCGACAGTAGCACATGGAGAGTTTCAGACCAGCTTTCAGGTGACACATTAAATCCACACACTGGTTCATTCAAAGCAGGGTTCAATATTATAATCTATAAATCAGTATTTGCTTTACAAAATGTAATGGAAAATGCTAATAGGATTTACTCGTGAAATGAAATTGGATTACGTCTTATCTATTTTAACTTGATTTGGTGGAGTATTCCTTCAGCACCAACCAGCAGCTTCAATGGCTTTTTTCCTTTTCTTACCCCCCCATTCCTTTTGAAATTCAGGCAGATTCTCAGGCCACCATTTTTCAAAGGGAAATGAGGGGGGACAGACATAAATTAGGTAGAAAATGTAGATTACGGCATATCCAGCAGTAGAATGAAACCCCTGTAAGGCATTAGAGCCGTAGCATGTGTGCCGGGAGCTCCTCATTTGTGGAGGGCTGGAAGCTGCCCAGCCCAGAAACTTGAATTTCACAAAGTAATTTAAACCCGGTAATTCTCTTGTCTCTGCCTGGGTGGCTGAGCAGCCGCTCCATGCCGTGAATATCCACGTCCCAAATTCTGCCTGTACCCTCTGGAACCACTCAGGGCTCGCTGATGCCTTCTATTCCCTGGGAGCAATAGAGCCCTGATGTATTCCAGCTCCCGGGGCTGCAGCAGAGAACGTCCCTCTGATGACGTGGGCACTGTCAGAGGCTGTCAGAGCAGCGTTAACCCCTGTCCCAGGCAGCTCCAGGCCCCGGCCAGCCTGGCCTTGGTTTGGGACACGAGCCACACACGTTACTGCCAGGAGAATTTTCTGTCGTGAATGCTCCAGGTGGGAAAGGCAAGGGACATTTTTTGGAATGACAGAGTCACTGCGAGACCGAAGGAGGACAGGTGGTTCCACAGCCTGAGTGACACTCACTGAGGAACTCAGTCACGGCTAAGTGCAACTAAAGGCACATTGGAGGGACCTGGGAAATGGGCAGAACATCCTGCACCAGGAGAGGCAGCATGGAGCGACGCCAGCGTGGGGGAGAGCAACAGCAGAGGAAAAGAAATCACAGAATTGTTTAGCTTGGAAAAGCCCTCCAAGACCAGAGTCCAACCTTCCCCCAGCACTGCCAAAGCCATCGCTGCCTCATGTCCACAGGCACCAAATACAAGGATGGAATTTCTGGGGAGAAAGCCTTGCTCTTATCAGTTTGCTATGGAAACAAATAGGTATCTTTAAAGAAGAAACAGGACTGAAGAACATTTGACAAAGGAAACTGCCCAGCCAGACGAGCTGAGGGCTTCCTCTCTTTTTTATTTCTTTCATTAAGAACTTTCCAGATTTAAACCTGAAAATAAACTTGCTATAAATTGCTTACAAACAGTGCCTGTAGGCAGAGGTTGACAGAGCTCCTGCTCCGTGCTCAGCTGTTGGGGACACGTCCCCAGCCCAGCGGGGCTGTGTGAGCAATGAGCTGACTGTGACAAACCAGCCATGTGCACACACTGTTACAGCTGCAGCCACAGCCCAGCTTTACACTGCTTCCATGAGATTCCCACCCCTCCTTCTGGAGCTGTGAGAACTATTTAAAAAAACCCAAAATACTCTGCATATTCCCAGTGCACACTTAGAAGTTCGCCTGACTCTGACATGGTATCAGTACCTCCATGGTATGGCCAAGGACACTCCCAGCTTGGCCCAGGTGGCTGCACTGGGACAGAGAGCAGCTTTATGACTTCAGTTTTGACACTTTAATTGCCAGTAATTGCCAAGCTCGTTGGCTGAGCAGCCCAGGAGATGTTTTAGCTGCACACGAAGTGCCTCACACCGAGTGCTGCAGTCGGGCCTGAGCACCCCTAGCTTGGGGCAGGCACCAGAGAGGAACAGGACCTGCAGGGCCTGCACATCCCTCACCACAGACAACTCCCCTTTGCTCCCTTTCCTGAGCCTGCACGGCCTTCAGCACCGTTTTGGCTTTGGCCAGCCATGCTGGTGCTTTGATCCAGGCTGGGACTTGTGCCCGTCTTGACTTGGAAGACATGAGAGAGTCCCTGAGTTTCCCACATCCACGGGGGTTTTTAAATGAGAAAAAGATCACAAACACCTCTGAGCAGGCTGAGCTTCTCCCTTTCTCTGTCAGCTGCTCTCTCCCTTTATTAAAACCCCCGATATGAAATAACACAAGCAGTGTTTGTTTTGCTAAAACCAGGCTGAGCTCCCTGTTGTTTGTGTGACACCACAGACCATCTGGAAGCACAGCTCCTGTGAAGGTGTCACCCCAAACCACCCAGGGCAGGCCTGGGCAAGGTCTGCACAAGGTTTTTTGAAGGAAGAACCTACTGCACAAAAAGAGAGGGCACTCGTTCTCCCAGACACCAGCCAGTGTGGGCTTCCCTCCCACACAGCCCAGTTTCTGGAGCACTGCTGGTTTCCAGGAATCCAGCAAAGCTGAGGGAGGTGGAGACACATCAGGGAGGGCAAAGCAGCAGCGAGAGCAGCCCCAGAGCCTGCGGGAGCCTCCCGAGCTGCTCCTCAGGCCAGGTCTGTCCTTGTGCCCGAGGGTCACCACCCCTCACACTGAGCCTGGGCCCTGCAGCCAGCGTCACCCAGCACTGCCCTGGCACCCAGAGCACGATCCAGCTGCTCCAGAAGTGCCACTGCACTGTCCCCACGTGCCCAAGGAACCCTGGTGCCATGTAAACGAGAACAGTCTGGGCAGCACTGAACAGCCCTGAATGCCCGGGTGACAGCAGCGGCCCCACAGCGACGGGGGATGAGGGGCTTTGCTGCCCACAGCAGCTGGGACAAGGTCTCTGGGGGAGACACAACGCTGACATCTCATATTTGTGACCAATAAAGCTGCCACAGCAACTCCAAAGCCCGAAACAAATTACAAGCTGGGTAATCGAAGTTAACCAAAGAAAACTGTTAGAATGAACAAGAAAAATTCACATTGTCTTGCCTGTTTTTTCTCACATGTTGGAGAGAAAAAGCATATTTCACATCATGCTGAGTGCTAAACCAAATTCAGTCCCAAGCTGAGAACACCTCGTTGGTGTGAAAATCCCACCTGGTCAGACCAGACAGGCTGCAGGGACAGGTACCAGGTGGCCCTGGGGGCTCCTGGTGTCACCCACCACGCAGCAGGGTCCCCGCAGCAGAGGCCCCCTGCCTCCAGTGGGGACTGCATGAACACCCTGCTGCCTCCTCTGAGAAGAGTTCACACTTCCACGGAGACCAGGCTGCATCTAATGACCCAAACAGAACTTCTCATCTCCTTGTACCACCTACAGCACCACCATGACAAGATAAACCAGGAAGGGCTCAGCCCAACATCCACAGCAGCCACCAGAACCTGCTCAGATAACCACCCAGAAAGGGGAGTTTGCACCTTGCTGTGCCCTCCTTGGTGGCACCCAGGTGACACCACACAGCACAGCTCCCTCTGCCACTGGGACAAACCCAGCAGCTCCAGTTTGCTGCTCCAGACCTTCCTTCTCCGCCGCACTGAGGGAGTAACAAACAACGGGACTTACAGTTTACTGTGACTTTTACTTTTTTCACGTCTGGGACTGAGACGTCGTTTTCTGCGCTGCACTCGTATTCCCCAGCCTGGTCTCTCGTAATTCCGTAGATGTCCAGGTACTGCCCGCTCTCAAAGGGCTTGGCTGGAATGAAATAATCACAGAAAGAAATTGCTGCAGGCCGAGCACAGAACACCTGAAATTCAACATCTGCACAGCAGCCAGAGAGTTTAACACACACCCAAGGGAAGCTGGAGCCACTGCAGCTTCCACCCAGGAACCCCAGCTCCAAGGTGAGCTGAAACCCCCTCAGGCTCCTGGAGCTGATCAAAGGTTCTCTCCTGACCCATCTCCACAGTGAAGCTCAACAACCTCCAGATACACGAGAGCAACTTGTACCTCATGGGTGTCACAGAACAGAGCAGCTGTGGCTGCCCCTGGATCCCTGGCAGTGCCCAAGGCCAGGCTGGACAGGGCTGGGAGCAGCCTGGGACCGTGGAAGGTGTCCCTGCCCATGGCAGGGGTGGAACAAGAGGCGCTTTAAATCCTCTCCAACCCAAACCAGCCTGGGACACCCCCACTCCTGCCTTAAAAGCTGCAGCAGCCCTGAGTGCTGATGGTTTGCAGCCGGGCACAGCCCTGCCCTGCAGGACGGAGCAAAGCCAGAGGTCAGGGCCAGCTGCAGGGACCACAGCCACTCCTGGAGCAGCTGATCCCTGAATTAAACATGAACAGCTCCCCTCGACCACAGGACCCAAAGGAATGAGATCTCGGTGTTAGCTGTGTCACACAGGAGTGGGGACAGGCCGTGAGCGATGCCCAGAGCAGGCACAGATCTGCTGTGAGGCGACAGAACCAAACAGCAGCGCTGGTGTCCGTGCCTGCTCCGTGCCCTGTCACCCACCAGGAGCTGCTCACAGGCAGGAGCACTGACCCAGCCTAGCAGCTCATTTATCCCCACCTGACACGGGGCACAGCCAGCACAGGCACTCCCACAGCTCCCTAAATCCCTGCACCTCCCAGCCTTTCCCCGCCACCGTTCCCACCTGGCAGGGAGTGTTTGATATCCCTCACACGGAAACTGCTCCCTGCTCCCGAGTTATCCTCCCACGCCTTCCCAGCAGGGCATCCCAAGGAACGGCCAATTAATGGGTTTGCATTCCTCACAAGGCGCTCACCACATCACAAACCCCAAAAAGTTACATGTAATTATTATTTTAGCACAGCGGCTCACAGCAGCCATGACCACAGATGCTGGAAATTATAGGTCTGAGGATTTAAGAGACTTGCTGGAAGTGTTTTCCCAGCCTGAAAGCCTTTAATTGGCTGTTAATAGCCGTGGCTTTCGGAGCTCTGGAAAAGCCCGGCGTGGGCAGCGGGGACAAGGCAGGACTGTTACGTCCTGGCCATCAAGGGGTGAATTAATTGTGCATCTGTGCATGAACTCATGTTTCAAGGTGTGCAAGGGCCCCACAGCAGCTCTCCCAGCACATCCCTGGGCACGGCAGCGCTCACTAACACACACCAGCAAGGGCCCGGTGAGCACTGCTGGTGTGGAGGGGAAACATAAGGCTGAAACAGGAAATTTATTGGGAATTGAAGGGAATATTCATAAAATGCAGTGAAACAGTTTGTAGGACATGAGGAAAGTTCCCCCTGCACAGGAGGCAGAACCTCTGCCCTGGGCAGTGCCCGGCCCTGAACAGAGCCCAGAGAGGCTGTGGAGTCTCCTCCCTGGGGATATTCCAGAAGCACTGGGACACAATCCCGTGCCCTGTGCTCTGGGATGGCCCTGCTGGAGCAGGGAGGTGGCACCAGAGGAGCCACCGTGGTCCCTTCCAGCCTGAGCCAGTCTGGATTCTGGGCTCTGCCAGCTGCTGTCCCCTCGCTGGGTCTGTGCTCACCAGCAGGGCCAGCCTGGGCTCGGCTGGCTCTGGAGAAGGGGAAATGTTGGGTTGGGTTTGGACATTAAAGCTCTGAAGTATCCCCTGGGAGTCACACACTGCTCATTTAAAAGTGCAACATTTCTCACGTAAAAATGAACTGATATCTGCAGGAATAAACCCAGCCTCTATTAAAACTCTCATTTTCGTTGCATTTTATGAGTTATTAATGAGTTCATCTACTTTTATTGAAAAGTAAGAAATACTTCTCATTTATCATAAAACTGTCAAAAAGAAAAAAAAACCCTGCTCATTTCTGTGCAACGATTTTGGACAGTTTTAGTTTGTATCTCACTAAGATTTTGATCTCGCTCTTGTTCCTCAGTTCCTTCACAAAACCCCAATTATTTGACCATCTTAATTGGAGTATTCTTCTCCTGACAAGTGTATTTTAACGAGAACATTTTTTAAAAAGGATTTTAAGAAGGCCTGAGGATTTCTAACAATACTTTTAAGTGTTCCTGAAGGGATGCTCACACTTGTGAAACAGTCCTGATAAAATGGCATTTGTCTGAGGAGTGTCCCTCAGAAACCCCCACTGCAGGGTAATGTCCCCTCACCCCGAGCCACGGCTCGTGGCACGGAATGTCACTTGACTGGATCCTAATACCGAATCTCCCAAGGCTGGTACTTACAAGCCCTGTTAAAAAGAACGGCCAGAATTCCCATAACCTGAACCCAGAAGACATCGCCTTTTTCATGGAGCTGTGGTTTGGGAAGTCAGTTTGGAAGTGATTTTACTGCTGATCCAAAGGCCGAGGGAGGAACTCCGCCCAGCCGTTTCCACTGAGTGCTGCTGCTTGCTCTGCCATCTTCAAACTGGTAATTAATGCCCTCATTTACTCCACACCACCTCCCCTGGAGCTCTTGGGGAGCCGCCAGCCCTGTGTTTGATATCAGGGACCATCGATTTACTGACAAGCTATGCCTTCATCAGCTGAAAAATCCCTCCAGGATAACGAGCCGGGCCATTAAATTCCTATCAAATATTAATAAAAATCCTCAGCTCCCTGAGCGGTTGCAGGAAGGACTGACCCACCCAGGCCATCAGCAGCGCCCCACGAACATCACCGTTCTCAGGGAAGGGCTGATGGCAGAGCCTGAGGCCACCTGAGCCATGCCATGTCGCGGGGAATGCAGGTTCTGGGTGTTTTCCAGGAAACACTGCTCCTCCAGGGTGGGGCTCAGGCGCTGCCCAGCCCCGGCGCTGTGCCCTGGGTGTCAGCAGGGCACCGTGCCAGGCCGCCAGCCTGGGACATCTCCTGGTGCCTGGGAGAAGCAGGAGTCCCTGCTCAAGGGGAAAATCCAGAGCTACGGGCTGGAGCAAAGTCCCCAGCGCGGAGCTGCGAACCTGGAGCTGAGCTCTGCCCCGGGTGGCCCAGAACGGGGAGGTCACAGCGAGGCAGGAGCAGGCGGAGGAGCGTTCCCTATAAACCCACCCAGGGGCAGGACACGAAAGCTTTGTAAAGCCCCGAGGAACCTGGGCTCTAAATTGGCATTTGTCAGTGGAATGTGCTGGCATTGAGAAATTCCTGTGGAAACCGGTGACAGGACAGCGACAGGACAAGGGAATGGCTTCCCACTGCCAGAGGGCAGGGATGGATGGGATATCGGGAAGGAATTGTTCCCTGGGAGGGTGGGGAGGCCCTGGCACAGGGTGCCCAGAGCAGCTGTGGCTGCCCCTGGAGCCCTGGCAGTGCCCAAGGCCAGGCTGGACACTGGGGCTTGGAGCAGCCTGGGATAGTGGGAGGTGTCCCTGCCATGGCAGGGGTGGCACTGGGTGGGCTTTGAGGTCCCTCCCAACCCAAACCATTCCAGGATTCCATGACCCAGGAGAAAATAATCCCTGGGTTTGAGCTGTCTGGGCCAAAGCAGCTGGAGGAAGGACGTCACTGCCAGGCTGTGGAAGCCCCTGCTAATTGAACCCGGAATTGCAGAGTCAGGAAAGGGCAGTGTGACAGTGAGATCCTTCACACGAGGTGATTAATTCTGGAGCAGCCTCTCTGTGTGAAGGGGAGGCAGGAGCAGAGCAGCTCCTCACTGATCAGAGATGACACAGCGCAGAACTGCACTGGTGTGGGGGGAAACAACCCCCCCCAGCAGTATCTGCTCCGTGTGTGGGATTTGGCAAGGAAAAAGAAACAACTTGTTTCTAAAAGAAACTAGTTTCTAAAACTTCCAGCTATAAAACCATCTTTAAGGAGGAGATGGAGCATTTTAAGAGTTCGCACTTTGTACACACACAAAACCCTGGAAATCTGATAATAATTCATGTCAGTTCAGGATTTGCAGCTTGAAAATCCAGGTTTGAAGCACTTGCACTTCACCAAAGCCCTTCTCATTTCTGTCACGCGTGGCTCCATCGGAGACGCGGTGGCTCTCGGACAGGAGGAGCCGAATCTCTGCCTCAGATCAAGCTCTGTTTGTTTCTCGGGATTTAGGGAGAATTTTATAAATCCCTCTGTTTCTCCCTCAGAGAACAGGAGTGTTCTTCAGTGGTGGGATTGGGAAAGGTCCTGCCTGCCCAGGCACTGCCTTTTGTCCAGAATGGAATGGAATGGAACGGAATGGAATGGAACAGAACAGAATGGGCTCCGAGGCTCCTTCCTGCGCCTCGCAGAGCTCGGGAGATGGACTGCACCAATCCATCGTGGGGCCGAGGCTGCGCTGCTGATCCAGGAGGGCAATTCATCTCCAGAGCTGTGGGGCTGCCCAGGAGCACGGGGACGGGCACTGGAGTCCCCGCAGCCCCATCCCACCCCTGCACACGTGCCCGTGGCAAAGGGAATCGGCTGGAGAGGGACAGGAGTCACCACCACGTGGGACTGGTAATTTCTGGCTCAGTGTAACACCAACGCTGCATTTCTCTGTGGTGAGGAAAAATCAGTTATTTGCACATGGTAGACAGTGTTTACAGGGCTTTTTTGGTGCTTTTTTGTTGGGTTATACTGGAAATGTTTCAGTGTCACCCTTCTCTGGAATCAGGACGGAATGAACACTGAGTGTCCTGGTGCCAGGGGCCTGCCTTCCATTCCATTCCATGGGGGAAAATCTGCCTTTATTTGCAGTTTCTGGAGCCCTGCTCCTCCAAATGCAGGTGTATCCCTACATCCAGGTCATCCTCCTGTTTTGGGAAAATAGCTGACCGGGAATGACGGAGATAAAACTGTGAGAAAAAGGAAGAGAGCAGGGAAGAACTGGAAAACATCAAACTGGAAGTAACCAGGGATCCCAGAATCCTGGAGTGGTTTGGGCTGGGGGGACCTTAAAGCCCATCCCATTCCACACTTGCCACGGCAGGGACACCTCCCACTGTCCCAGGCTGCTCCCAGCCCCGTCCAGCCTGGCCTGGGCACTGCCAGGGATCCAGGGGCAGCCACAGCTGCTCTGGGCACCCTGTGCCAGGGCCTCACAGGGAAGAATTCCATCCCAATCTCTGATCCAAACTGACTGTCCTTCACCCCAAATCCACTGTCCTGTGTCCTGTCACTGCATCCCCTGAGCACCCCATCCCTTCCGCAGCTGTGGAAGCTCCCCTTGGGAAACTTTTGTCAAAACCAGAGCGGAAAAGAATTTTGATGCACAGCACCTGGATTTTGGCAAGCAGGAACGTTCTGTCAGAAGATTTCTGAGCGTCTGCTGCTGATGCTGCCAGCAGAGCTTTGCCCAGGCGTTGGTGGGACACAGCAGAGCTAACGCTGGAGTGGGGTCCCCGGCAGAAGCTCATCCTTTAACATTCTGCCTTCATCCCTAAACTATCGATGCTGCTCTTTGCTCGGAAATGTCAGAACAAAATAAGTAATACCTGCAATTTATTCGGGTGACATTTCAACAATACAGATTTGGAGATTACAACCCGCAGCCCGACGCTGTTACGCTGAGTGGGGAGATTTGCTGGATTTACATAATGGGGCTGTGTAATGAATATTTATATAAGGAAAGCATTTACATAATGACTGCAAGTTAAACATGCACAATAAAGATTCCAGGCCAATAATTTACGGACTAAGTTTAAAAATCACCTTGAAATGCATTTTATTTTTATTCCTACGAAAGGTTCAATTTATCTCTTGTTCAGAAAAATTGAATCCGACCTCATGCGAGTCGAGGCTGTGTTGATGTAAATCATGATCATATCCTGGAATTAGTCTACATTGAGTCATTTGTATTCAGAGATTTCAGTTCCTTATCTTTTAGCAGCAGCTTTGACAAACAATTTGAGAATATTCTAAATATGCTTCGTTAATATAATTTAGTGCTGGATTGGAGATGCGCTGCCTGCCTGGGAGCCTCATTAGTGCCGCTGGGAATTACAGCGAGAGCGGGCAGGAATTGGAAAGTGCAGATGAAGCTGATGCATAGAGGGAGGCGAGGTGCTGCAGACGGAATATCAACCACTGCAGAAATCCGGCCTTTGCAGCTCTCTTGCATTTTCCGGTTCCATAAACCCAGGCAGTGTTTGCTCTGTCAAGGGCTGCGGTGCCGTTTGTACCTGTCTGCCCCCGAGCACGGAACTGCCGCCGCGGCACGGGAACATCCTGCTGGGTTTGGGCACACAACATTCCCTGCCAGCTACGGGCTTGCTCCCATCACGTTTGACACGGTTTCTGAGCAAGGAGTTGTTTGGACCCCGTGTTCTCCCTCTCCAGACCCAGCTGTGGCTGTGAATCCGCAGGGGACACCCAGGGCAAGTCCCACAGCACAGAATCCCAGGATCACCGAGGTTGGAAGTGTCCAAGGCCAGGCTGGACGGGGCTTGGAGCACGGAACACAACAAGGGGGATCACTGAAAGCCCTTCTGGTTCCCTGCATTAATTTCCACAGTCGCTGGGGGTGGAAAGACCCTCTGAGCCCCCAGAGCCCAGCCATTCCCCAGCACTGCCAAGGCCACCCCTGACCATGGCCCCAAGTGCCACCTCTTCATTTTGCCTGAACTCCAGATGAGCATGCTCTGCCTCCCCCTCAGCCCCTGCTCCAGCCTGAGTGCAATAATTCTCCTTTTCCCTCTCCAGGAACATCATCCCAGCTCCTTCTGCAGCCACTCAAATGCTTTAAGCCATTACTCCAAAGTATCACCACGGTTTCTAATAAAATTTTATTTGACATTTAGTTAAAATCCATTTTCTGCTACAACTGAATTTTTCCTCCAGTCCCTTGATGGACACTTCAAGCCAAATTCATTGTCATTGTTTTAAAGGTCAAAAGTGAGGGTTTTTTCCCAGATCTTGCTTTGTAAAGCCAACTGTTCCTCAGGATTATGAGAGGCTGTGACAGCCCATTGAGCCCTTCCTGCCTGTAATTACACAGATTTTATACAGGCTGGGGGAGCAAAGAAATCCCTCACTGCAAAGCCATTCTGACTGCAGAGTCCCAGTAACAGCACCAGTGCAGTTCCAGCCCTGCAGCTGGGACAGGACAGGGAGCAGCTCCTCTCAGGAGCACAAACCCACCCTCATTTCCAGAGCAGGCATCTCCGCACAGCCCCTGCTTTGCTCACAGGGAGCAGCTGCAGTGGCCCTGCCCCTGTACCGCAGAGGAGAGAAGCCTCTAACGCCGGCCAAAGCTTTTCCTTTCAGTGTGCTAGGAGGAACCAAAGGGATAAATGGGAATATCAAACAGCAGTGGTACTTTGAGTTGCCATTTTGTTTACAATTTTTCATACATCTCATTTAATTCGTTCAGCAAAACCATTCTAATAAACTGTATCATGGAATAATGGTTCAGTGGTGTGGAATGCTGGAATATCCTGCGGGAGGCACCCACCAGGATCACGAGTCCAACTCCCAACCCAGACACCCCAACAATCCCACCCTGTACCAGGGGAAGAAGTGACACTAAATTAAACCTATGGCGTGACCTGTTCCTGTGTTTAGCTCTCACGTTCCCCATTCCTAGAGAGCCCCGTGTGTTCCTCCTTTTGTCCCTGCTTGGATTTTAACTGGGATTGTTTAATCCATGACTCTTACAACACACGTAAAGATATAAATTCACATTTAGGGTGCTCTGTCCTTACTCCTGCGTTACGGCACCATCCCAGTTTTCCCTGATCTCACCCCGTCCGTCTCCCAGAGGTCTGGATGGACACGCCCTTTGGTGCTGCCGGCCCCATGACCCCCGGAGCTGCCCCAGTCCCCAGGGACTCACCGGAGGGGGAGATGTGTCTCCAGGAGATGGAGGGCTCTGGTTTCCCCGTGGCCAGGCACACCAGGGTGACGTTGCTCCCCTCGTTCACAGTGATGTCACTGGAGATCCGGAATATCTTCGGAGAGACTGCAATGAGACAGGAGAGAGGGTCAGGGGAAGCTGCTGCCTCGGGATACCTGGGTTGCCATCGGATAAAACACACGCAGGTGCTGAAAGAGAACTGCAAAACCTCCTTTAGGGGAGCCCAGCCCTTTCCATCACACTCCAGGAACTCAGCCCTGGATTCCAAACACTACAACCAAAAAGCAGCAATCTCCTCTGTTTGTGCAAAGCAGGAGCAGTGGGACAGCTCCCGGGAAGATGGATGCTCCTGCTCAAGGGAAGGCTGAGCTTGCTCCTGACAGTTGGC
Source organism: Rhagologus leucostigma (assembly GCA_013397725.1). Taxonomy (NCBI): domain Eukaryota; kingdom Metazoa; phylum Chordata; class Aves; order Passeriformes; genus Rhagologus; species Rhagologus leucostigma. The sequence goes on from VZTD01004104.1 coordinate 486,347, forward strand.
AAAGAAGGCAAAATTAAGTTTTTCTGGTACTTCAGAAATAATGATGCTGTTCCAGCCACTCCGTGTGCACCTGGAGAGTCCGAGCTGCTCATGGGGAGGACTAAAGCACATTTATTTCGTTGTTTCCTCTTGCTTTGGGGCTTGTCCATTCTCCTAACCCAAGTGCCGGTCCAGCTGGAGCTCTTCTGTCCCGATGTCTCCCTGTTTTTGCTGTGTCCCAGCCCAAATCCCCCCACCTGACTCCACACCTGTGTCTGTACATCCCTCAGGGGCTGGAAAGCACAGAGCTCTTCCCTGGGCACAGGCTGGGGCTGAGTGCTTTGGGATCTCCCCTTGCTGATGCTCTCCAGCCCTCTCCTTGACCCAGAGACTGGAACAAGTTGGGGTCAGACAGACTAAAACAAGCTGGGAATTCTCAGTGCTTGTGCCTCTGCATTTGTGAGCAAAGACATGAAAACTCTGTGGGGAGTATTTCTAATTAGCAAAGAAACTCTGTCCTCAGGGAGAGGTGTGGGGAAGGCTGATCCCAGTTCCTCTTCTCCAGAATCCCAAATACCTTTAGGATTTTGGGCTGCATCCCCACCTCACAATGCTAATTTGATGTTTTTTCCAATTTCCTAATGAGGCAATGAGCACAGCGGGGGGAGAGGAGATGCTGCTCTCAGCAGCTCCACTGCCCCTTTCCTCTGGGCCAGAATTAATGCCTTGAACAACCCACCTGTGCCAACGCTGCTGCAGCTCTCACTGGGAGCTGGAGTCAGCAAAACCCCTTCCAGCACATTCCTGAGCCCTCCTGCCCCTCCGGGACCGGAGCCCCAGGACTGTGTGGAGTTCCTTCCATTTCACACATTCCTGATGTCGCTGCTCCAGGGATTGGCACGGGCAGGACACTCCAGCTTTTGGCACACGGGAGGAATTTGCTCTTCCAGACTTATTTTGTGCTCCTTCCTGTGAATCGCAGCACTGAACATTTTCACCCAAAGGACGAATCAACACCCTCAGTTCTCCTCCTGCAGCTGTTTGGAGCCCTGGGATGGGATGCCCAGTCGCAGCTGGCAGCACTGCAGGGCTGCCCCCACAGGGACACAGCATCCAACAGTGCCCGGCACTGCTGGATCATGGAACTGGGCAATCCCAGACTGGGTTGGGTTGGAAGGGACCTCAAAGCCCACCCAGTGCCACCCCTGCCATGGCAGGGACACCTCCCACTGTCCCAGGCTGCTCCCAGCCCCGTCCAGCCTGGCCTTGGGCACTGCCAGGGATCCAGGGGCAGCCACAGCTGCTCTGGGCACCCTGTGCCAGGGCCTGCCCACCCTCCCAGGGAACAATTCCTTCCCAATATCCCATCCAGCCCTGCCCTCTGGCAGTGGGATCCATTCCCTGTGTCCTGTCCCTCCATGCCTTGTCCCCAGTCCCTCTCCAGCTCTCCTGGAGCCCCTTTAGGCCCTGCAAGGGGCTCTGAGCTCTCCCTGGAGCCTTCTCCTCTCCAGGTGAGCACCCCCAGCTCTCCCAGCCTGGCTCCGGAGGGGCTCCAGCCCTGGAGCAGCTCCGTGCTCTCCCCCAGACCCAGCACAGGCTGTCAGACAGGCACAAACCCTCTCCAGGTTTTGCTGAAGCCACGAAGGGCTGATCCACAAGAAATGTGCAGGCTTTTGTTTGGTTTTGAGGCTCCTCATCAGGAACTCTCTCGTCTTTCTAAGGGAAGATTTGAGCTGTGACATGGTAGAAGGTGGAGAATTTTCCAGACTCACAGAATGCAGATTAAGTGATTTCCTCGTAAGTACGAGCTTTGTTCAGTTCCTAATTGACTGGGCTCTTCTTTAATCTGGGCTTTACAGTGAGGAAATTAAATCAAACCTCGTTGAAGATGTCTGTAAGTCTCGTTACAATGACACTGAGCAGGTCACAGCACTGATGCATTTCCAAAATAGAATTAGAAAAGAAATGAATCTGAGAGGTCCATTAATTAAAATAACCCCAAATAAGCACAAACTGCAGCCCTGCTCCACAATGTAATCCTGTAAAATGACAGAAGTGATACAATCTGATCTGGGGCTCCTGGCAAATTGTAGATGTTATTATTGTCAGTGATTTCCTAGGAAGATCGTCCTTCCCAGGATAGAAATTGGCTTCCATCGCATTTCTGGAGCCTCACAGTTTGAGACGAATCAGGATTTCTGCCGTATCAGTATGCCGCTAATTTTTCTGCTATTTACTGGCTGATAGGGATCATTACATTCAGATCACTAAAATCTGTGGAATTTAGTAATTATGACTCAAATATATGTGCAGCATCGCAATGGAATGTTAATATTTATTAAGAATTAAAAAATGTTTGTTTTGCGTCCATATTTCTTCCCACACCTCTGAAGACTCTGATCCAGGAGCAGATTTAGCATTTAAAATCTGCTCTGCTGAGCTTGGAGCGCACATTAAACCCATCACAGAGCTACTCCTCACTTCAACACTCCAGCCTCCCACCCACATCACGTGGAGCTGTGAAGGTCAGGAAAAAAATTAAATAAAGCAGCAAATAAACATTTATTCAGTAAATGGATTAACGGAAGGCCGAAGAAATGAGATAATAAACAAGGATGAAAGAGGAATTAAACTCCCAAGTAAATTTGGTGCGGGGGTCCAACATGAAAATTGCTTTGCAGTCATCTGGCTTTTTTCTTTTTTAATGTTTTTAAATTGAACTCTTTCCTTTTTGGACAATGTTTTTAAATTAAACCTCCCCTTTTTGGACAGGGTGTGTGACCAAAGGCCTGTGGAGCTGCTGCAGGAGGAAGGCTGAGAGAACTGGGGATGTTCAGCCGTGAGAAAAGAAGGCTCGGGAGAGACCTGAGTTCTCCTTGTTGCAGGATTTACGGGGTGGCTGCCAAGGCAGGTGGAGACCCTTTGCTAAATTCAGCCCAGCGTGCTGGTGGGGATTTTGGAGTTGTTCGTCAGGGCTGTGACTCAGGAGGTCCTGGCTGGGCTGACACCCCCCACAATTCCACAATTCCCTCCCCCAGCGCACCCCTGGCAGCAGCAGGACCCTCAGCTGCACCCCTGAGCCCTCACTGCTGCAGTGACACCTTGGGGACCCTCGCGGGCTGAGCTGGCTGGTGGAAGGACTGGAAGCAGCCCTTGGTTTCTCTGTGGGGACAGAATAAAGCACCCCCTGCTCCCCCCGTGTGCAGATTGATCTCATTAACGTGGGGAAGAGCTGGAAATCACTGACAGGACACAGGAAATAGATTCCTGTTCTTTTTATGGCTTGGACATAATAATTAGTTTTTATGACAAATCCATGGAAAAATTAAAATGTGCTTATGAGGGTGATTAAAGGCAGGGCTGAGCTCCGTTCCCACTAATTGAGAATCCATCGGAGACCTCGGCTTGCACTCACCACATCCCCCAGCAGCTGGGAGCCTTCCCTGCCACAAACCAGCCTCCGCCTCCCGTGCTCAGGAATGTCAGCATTTGCACTCACACGGCAAGAAACCCTAAATTCAGGTTCCTTCCTTCTCCTATTCTTCCCATTTTAATCAGAAGGATGAAGAAACTTGTGCCTGAAAAACCAGACACAGCCAGAATACTCAAATCACGGAATTATGGAATCACTGAAGTTGGAAAAGACCTCTAAGATCATCAAGTCCAACCATCACTTTGAGGGGAAAAAAAAAAGGGGAAAACACAACAGTTAATCAAAGGAAAGATTTAAGGAAAAAACCAAACCCAACGCAGGCTGCACTGGAATAGTTAAATATAGTTAAAATAGTTCAGGATTGCAGAGGATGCCCTGAAAAGCTGGACTCTGCAAGGCTCATTCTCATCCAGGTGAGTGGGGAAGCAAAGTTCCACGCTGCAAAATCAGAATTGCCATAAATGAGCTGCTTGAATTGCTCCCAGAAACAGGGAACCACTGCAGGGTGAAAACATCCCGAATTTTGTCAAGGTTTTCAAATTATTTATGCCATAATATCCCAGAATCCCAAACCGGGTTGGGTTGGGAGGGATCTCAAAGCCCACCCAGTGCCACCCCTGCCATGGCAGGGACACCTCCCACTGTCCCAGGCTGCTCCCAGCCCCGTCCAGCCTGGCCTTGGGCACTGCCAGGGATCCAGGGGCAGCCACAGCTGCTCTGGGCACCCTGTGCCAGGGCCTGCCCACCCTCACACAGAACAATTCCTTCCCAATATCCCATCCATCCCTGCCCTCTGGCAGTGGGATCCATTCCCTGTGTCCTGTCCCTCCATGCCTCGTAAAATAAATCCTCCCCCTCCTTGGCAAACCCAGGCGCTGTTTTCATCCTCAGCCCTGGAAACAACATTGATCCCCTAAACACTGAATATCATACCCCAAATCTCTGATTTTCTTCTAAAACCAACCCTAAACATCTCCAAAAATGATTTCCAACAAACTCCTTTGTGTAGCTGAACATCTTGCACCCTAAGCATCGATCATAAAAAAGATAATTGTGCATTTAGGGTAGTAAAATTATTCATCAATACTTACTGACAATTGCTCTGGTTTTTATACTTTTTATCCTTTTTTTCATTTCATACTCAGATGAGCTCAATATTTACTGAGTTCCTAAATGCCCCCACCACAAAAATCATTTCCAGAGTATGTTGAACACAGCTTTTAAATCAGGAGAGCTTTGAAAGCAGGAGCCCCCAGCCTGTGCTGGCACAAACCCTCCCTTCTGACAATCAGTCACCAGCGGGGAGAGCTCAGAACCCTTTTGCTTTTGCATTTCCATGATTAGTTCCTCGAGGCACTTTGATTGAAGAGCGTTGCCTAAAGGTCTCCACCTCCTCCTAATTAAACACAATTTGTCTCAAACACAGCAGCTTTGGCAAAGTGGGGCCAAGGAAATAAATGATGGGTGGGCTGGGAAGAGAAATGGTTTGATCTTGAGCCTTCATTTATTTCCAATTCCTGTCAGCGCTGAGGCGTGACAAAAGGTCTCACGAAAGTGGCACTTCTGTAAGTTTGGGATGAATCTTTTACCTCTTTGATATCTGTGGCAGTATAACCATAATCTCTATAAATTAATGGGATATCATTGATGTCTAGAACTTTATTTTCACCTGTTTCCTGTGGTCAGTTTATTTTAAACCAATTTAATCTTAAATCTGCCCAGCTTCAGGGAGGATTCCTCACCCAGAATAAACATTATCAGGGTACGGGTGGAAAAGGAGTGATCCTATCTGGGAATTCTGTGCCAGTGGGATGACATTTGTGTCCGTGGGTTGTGCCTTCGTGGCCTTCCCTCCTGACAGGGCGGGTGAGCTGTCCCAGTGGGACACTCCTGGACCACAGAGCACGAGGAGCAGGAGGCGCAGCTCAGCTTTTCCCACTCCCTGGAAAAGCTTTCAGACACACCGCAAGCCCCTTTCAGCCAGCAACACTCTGCAATCAGAGCTCTGCTAACAGTTTAATCATGGAAATGGAGCCAAAAAGTTACAAAGGGCAAAAATAATAATAAAAAAAGCAACCTCCCGGTGGCTGAAGCCAAAGCCCTCCCAGCTGGGCACTGATTGCTGGCTGGGCAGGGCCTGGGCCGCAGAGCAGCCCCATTGTTGGAGCTCATTAACACAGAGGGGTGGGACAGGGCTCTGGGAAATCAGGGATGGCTTTCCATTCATCACCACTAAGGAGGTGAGTTGTTAAATTATTTCCTAGGCCCTGGCACAGGGTGCCCAGAGCAGCTGTGGCTGCCCCTGGAGCCCTGGCAGTGCCCAAGGCCAGGCTGGACACTGGGGCTGGGAGCAGAACGATCACAAATATGAAAACAGTCAAAGGTTGAAATGATACAAGATTTTATCTGGTTAAAACCAGTGCTCCCCTGGATTCACTTTGTAACCAGCACCGTGATTGCTCAGACAAGACAGGAAGAAAAGAGTTTACCCAGGGTAAGAAAGGAACAACTGGGTGGGACAGGAGAAACATTTGTCAGTTAAAACACAGCCTGAATAAATCTGAATAAACCTGAATAAACCAGTCAGAACCTCAAAAACCTCCTGGTCACAGGAGGTTCCTGAAGATCTCTGTGATTAAGCAGTTGCAGAGTGAAAGAGGACAATGAAATACCAGCAAAGCCCCGTAAATATCCCAGCACATGGATCTGTTCCATCAGTGAGGCACCAGCAAACACCTCCACCTTCCCCAGGCTGCCAAAACCATCCCCAGCTCTTCCTTCCTTCCTGTGCCATCAGCCTCGGGTGGCACTGGCCCTGTTCCTCCAGAAGGCGTCAATAAGCTGCTGTTATTACATAAGGACACGCACATTATCCCCCTAAAACCCCACTATTCCCCTTTCCAGACCACAGCCTAAATCCTACAAGGTTCGATTTCCAACCAACAGCGAGAGCACCATCGTTTGCTCAGCCAGAAAAGCAATAAAATGTAATAATTCCAAATAAACTTGGATTTCCCCTTCTTTATCCTCGCAGACAAAGCAAGAGCTGCACCCAGGGTGTGCAGGCTGCTGACTGCTGAAGGGGCTGGGCAAGTTTAGACTCAGAAAATCATGGAATTATGGAATATCCTGAGTTGGAGGCACCCCCAAGGATCATCCAATCCAACTCCCGCCCTGCACAGACACCCCAACAACCCCACCCTGTGCTCCTGGAGCTGTGGCAGCCTTGGGGAGCCTGTTCAGTGCCCGCCACCCTCTGGGAGAAGAGCCTTTCCCTAAAATCCAACCTAACCCTCCCAGGCCCAGCTCCAGCCATTCCTGTCCCTGTCCCATGAGTGGGAGCTGTTCCTGGGCTGCCCCTCGGGAGGAATTTGTACACTCAAATATGGATGTACGTCTTTTAAAGACAAATTCCAACGTAAGTGGGTGAAGGGATTTTCACTGAAGGATTTCTGCAACACAGTAAGTGCCAAGGAAAGGAATCTAGACTAGAAAATTAGAGGTAAAACCTCATCACTGCTCCTTACAGGCAAAATGAGAATATTAGAGGGTTGTGACAGGTAAACAGTGATATACCTGTTGCTGCTCGTGCTGTCACAGGGACTAAATAAAAGAGCTGTAATGATTTGAGATGATTTCTTGTAACTCTGCATTTTTCCTTTTGGAGAATTCTACAGGTTCAGTCTCTCTCCAGTGAGGCTGAATGACAGATTTACATCGTATTCCCAAGATAGTTATTAAAATAATTTCCCTTGACAGTTCTCTGGCTGCATCACTCCCCCTTCTCTGTATCCCAACCATATGGCTCTGCTTACTTCCCATTTTCAGCATTTCGCTCTGATGTGAAAAGCAATTCCTCGTCCTTTCCTCTCAGTCCCGGTTCGCTCCCGCCCGTTACGGCGAGCACAGACCCACGGAATGTTTGGGGCTGGAAGGGACCCCCAGGGACCACTGAGACCAACTCCTCAGGGAATTCCACCGCAGAGCTGCGCCCAGGGCTGGAGCCCCTCTGCTCTGGAGCCAGGCTGGGAGAGCTGGGGGTGCTCACCTGCAGAGGAGAAGGCTCCAGGGAGAGCTCAGAGCCCCTTGCAGGGCCTAAAGGGGCTCCAGGAGAGCTGCAGAGGGACTGGGGACAAGGCATGGAGGGACAGGACACAGGGAATGGCTTCCCACTGCCAGAGGGCAGGGATAGATGGGATATTGGGAAGGAATTGCTCCCTGTGAGGGTGGGCAGGCCCTGGCACAGGGTGCCCAGAGCAGCTGTGGCTGCCCCGGGATCCCTGGCAGTGCCCCAGGCCAGGCTGGACGGGGCTGGGAGCAGCCTGGGGCAGTGGGAGGTGTCCCTGCCCATGGCAGGGGTGGGATGAGATGGGGTTTAAGGTCCTTCCCAGCCCAAACCAGTCTGGGATTTTATGAACCTGCAGTTCAGTTACACAATCCCCCCTTGGATGTCACCGCCTTCCCTGTTCCTTTCTCCTCACCTCACCAGAGAGCCCAGGGAAGGGACCCCACCATCCCCATGGCCCCTCGCACCCTGATGTGATTTCCACTGTGAAGCAGCTGCTTTTCCCTGGGAGAATTCCCTTTGAGAATTCCCTGTGAGAATTCCCTGCCCACAGGGATGGAACCGTCTCCATTCTGGTCAAATCAGACAGGAAAGGGAGGAAGGTACCAGCCATTTCCAACCCCAGCACTGCATCTCCAGCTGCCCTTTCCCTGCAGGATCTGAGGTGTTGTCCTGGATTCAATGCCCAGCCACTCCAGCTCTGCTGAAGTGCTGCTGCCTGGGTAGTTCCCCTCATTTGTGTATTTGATTTCTCCCCGAGACTCCTGTCTGGTTCTGTCCATATTGAATTTCCCCTCATTGATTCCAGAGCGTTCTGAAATCCATCATTCGGGGTTTGAAGCCTGTTGTCACAAGCACTTGCACTTTGATGTCACTGGCAAATTACAGAGATGTATTCTCTAGTCCATCACCCCGTTCATCCACTGAAACCGCTGTTAAACCCTTCTGGGATCGCCACGGGCCCATTCAGAGCCTCCTTCCCTCGGGACAGTGAATCCACTGACAGCCATTCCCTCGGTAATATTTTTCACAAGCTGTGCACCCACCTTGCAGCGGTTTGGTCTGGCTGTCTCGAATTTTGGGAACAGAAAGCCAGGACCAGTTGTGTTTGCAGCACTCCAGCATCGAGATGTGACTGCCATGCACTGCCTGAGCCTTCCCACGAGGGGGGACACGTTCTCTGAGGGGGAAATTCGGCTGGTCTTGGTGGGGTCAGCATTAAAAGTTACTGTTGCTCATCCATCTCCCATTGCCGTGCGATGGTTTATGAGATTCCCTCTTCCCAACAGGTTAAATCCAAGCTCTCTTCTGTGCATTTTCTGAAGTCTTCTGTTCAGAGTTTTTTTCAAAACGAAAGACTGGGGTTCATCCTCCACCCAAAGAATTGTCAGGATTCAGGGAGAGCTTTCAGAGGTTCGAGGATGGATCGTGCCAGTTCATGTGATGATGGACTTTCCATCCCTGGCAGTGTCCCAGGCCAGGCTGGACGGGGCTTGGAGTGGCCTGGGACAGTGGAAGGTGTCCCTGCCCATGGCAGGGGAGGGACTGGATGGGATTTAAGGTCCCACCCAACCCAAACCAGGCTGGGATTCTGTGATGCTCCTCAGAATTTAATTTGATCTTTCCCTGCTGTGCTCCCCAGTTCCCTGGTGGAGGGAGCCCAGAGGGAATTCTGGTCTCTGCACACGGAAACTTCTGCTTTGCCTTGGCTCCAGCCTCCATGGATGGAGGAGGAAGAGAAGAAGGAGGATGAGGAGGAAGAGGAGGATGCATCACCACGTGAGGATCAGAGGAAGGAGGAGGACCCAGCAGGGGGTGCCCCCAGTGCTCCGCGCTCAGCTCACCCCTGAGCTCAGCTCACCCCTGAGCTCAGCTCACCCCTGAAGCTCTGGGACAGGTCAGATCCCCAGAACCATCCCGAGGAATTCCCACACACTGAGGGATGCCTCTTGTTATCCCTTCACATCCCATCTGACTCAGGAGAATGGTTCTCTGGTTGTACTGAACACAAATACACCCTGAGCAAGTCTCCAATGCCGTGACTCAGTCCAAAAGAGGAAAGGCTTGCTCCCTGGATTAAGTCAGTGGATATGAATTTATTTGGTATTTATTTTTGTTCTCACTACAAAGCCTAGAAATTAGTAATGATTATCTAACATTGAAACTTAGAACTGCTTTCCACATTATTAATTCCTCCTCTTGAGCTGCTGCAGAACTGCCCCCATCCCACGGAAATGTGCTGGGAGTGGTGTGATTTAATCTTCCCAACGTTCCAGTGACATGGGAGCTGTTGGTATTAATGGGGATTAATGGCATTATTAATATTCATATTCTACAGACAGTTAACACCAAATTAACATCAAACTGTTGCCTGCCCAGCAGTTTTGGATGCCTGACCAGAGACAGCACACGCAGCATCTTCCGTTCTCCCCCTTTGCTGCAGCACTCAGCAGCTACAAGACTTCTCTGCAGAAAATGCAGTGGGATTTCAGCTTCTTCCCCAACGTGCTCAGCCCAGCCCAGCCTGGAGGTGCTGCTGGGATCGCCCTGCCCCTTGTCATTAGGGAAAGCGGCACCTTGCATGGAGCACTGCCTGATAACGGGATTTTAACGAGTCCGAGCCCTTCAGTGATGCCTGAGCACAATCTCCAGGCCAGGAGTGTTTGAGAACGAACAGCAGCTCCCGCTCAGGGTACTTCACTCGACTGAGAAAGGGCCAGGAGAAAATTTCCCCATAATTTCAGCCTCGGAATGGCAGCGATAGATCCAGCTGCTGCTCCCCCCGTTCGGGTGACAGGCACAGCCCGACTGGCACCCGGAATGGCCCCGCTCACAGAGATCAGCGCCAGTGAAAAATGGACACGGATCCTGTGCACCGTCCCTATAAATTACACCGGTTATTAAAGACTCCAATAACAAGGGATGAATCAAACCTGCAGAAGGACCACGGGCAGCCAGAGCAGGCAGCTCGCTCCAGGGAAAGGGGCTGCTGGAGCTGAGCACTCCAAACCCCGCTTAATTAGGGACTCAGTGCCCAGCTAATGACATTGCCTTGATCCCGGAGGGGAGAACAACAGCAGGGGCTTCTCTGTGCTGGGGCACCACGGCCTCAGCACACAGAAATGAATGAACGAATGAATCAATCAATCAATCACCATCTCAATTAATTCATGGTAATTGGAAGTTAAAAGCCACTGAGCATGTTCTGTTGGCCCAGCCACAGATGGGGGCCAGGATTCCCTTGGGACATGGGCCAGTGGCAGAATGCCAGGAGCTTCAGTGGGACTGGTTAAACTCCATGGGTGTCCTTGGTTACCCTGTGTCCAGTAATTCCATCAGGAGGTCAGTGTGACCCATAAGGAGAGAGCCACAGAAACTGCCCTGAGAGCCTTTGCTGTGCCCAGACTGACCCAAAGGGGAGCACCAACCTGCTGCATCACACAGCTCCCTGGAAATCACAGAATCCTGGGATCCCACATCGGTTTGGGTTGGATGAGACCCTAAAATTCACCTCATTCCACCCCTGCCGTGGCAGGGACACCTCCCACTATCCCTGGTTGCTCCCAGCCCCAATGTCCAGCCTGGCTTTGGGCACTGCCAGGGATCCAGGGGCAGCCACAGCTGCTCTGGGCACCCTGTGCCAGGGCCTGCCCACCCTCACAGGGCAGTGATGTCACAATCACATTAATCCCAAAAAATCCCCCCAAATAATAAAGCCAATCAAAATACGTCCACGAAGAAGTGAAAACCACGCAGCACATAAATAACCATTTCCACAAGATCTCACGGATACCAGGATGTGTACTGGAGATTGTTTCCCATCCTATGAGCGAGCAGGAGCAGCTTGTTTCCATAAATCAATGGGAACTTTGAACAAGGAATGATTTCTTGTTCCTAAAGGACTCTGGGTATCTGTGCTGAGCAGAGTTATGAAGGAAATAATTTGCCACAGCTCACGGCCTCTGACTGAGATGGGATTTAAAGCCTGGAAAATGAAGCCAGAAACCACAGCGAGTTCTGGAGGTTGCTCCAGGAGCATTCAGGCACCGGGGAAGTGCCTCAATCTGCTGAGCACAGAATTCCCGGGGGGCTCCCGTCACCACCAGGAATGGGAATGAGAGAGGAAGAGTGAGGTGAGGAGAACTGAACGGAGGCACTGCAGGGAGAGGGCCAGGAATGGGGCAGCTCCTGGGGCAAAGGGGCCGAACCCCTGAGCACAAACCAGAGGCCTTTGATGGCTGCACACGTGGAGGCGCCCTGGGAAAAGGGAACACAGGAATTCTGCCCAAAACGAAGGAATTTTGCATCTGCAGGCTGGAAGCCAGGGAGAAGTGCAAAGGCAGAACTATTAAAGCCTTATTTAATAGGAAGTTTGTATTTTAGTGGGACAGAAACTCTCTGCAGAAAGGGGTTCGATTAAAAAGAGACGCAGGAGGAGACTCAGGGCAAAGGTTTTCAAATCCCAAACCTGGGCCAAGGAAAGTTCCACTCAGAGATTGCTGTTATCACATCCAGGGATTTGGGAATATTTATGGGCAAAATATTTGAGTGTGGTAACTACATCCAATTCAGTGGGAACACAAAACAAAGCCTCTGCTTTGAAGTGTTTCAAACAGAGAGACTTTTTCTCCAAACCGAACCCTTTCACTATGTAATGGAACGCTTGTGTTAATTGTAATTCCTTTTACCAGGATCTGTTTTACATAACAAAGATAATCTGCCAACTATTAAGGAAATTTCCCCGTTTTCTCTTACAGATGATAGAAGGGGAAATAATATCATGTTTTAAATGCAAAGCGGGGATGATTCAAATTTCAGTCTAAATAAAATAAGAACATTTCTGAATCCTGATGACAACAAAACAAGTAATCCACGGGGGTCAACAGAATAACTCACAATTCTCTACTTGAGCCTTCAGTATCACAAAGCTTTTTATAAGTAAGCAAAATTTAGCTGTTTATTCTGCTTCCTGTAATGTCTTCAGCACCGCTGGCCTTGAGGCAGGTTTGGAATCAGAGGCTTAGGAACGCTCCGGTTTTATCCAGCTCCTGAAGTGCCTCTTTATCCATTCAAATCTGCACACTCACATTCAAGTTCACGTCTCTCTTGTGAGATTTTTGTTTAATCCTTTTCTTATAAATGAACATATTAACCTGAAGGGAGAAATGTTCAAAACATCAAGTGGGAAAAAAAAAAAAAAAAAAGGATGCCAAAACCCGCAGTAAAAGAATAGATTCTGTGCGTGCATCTCCTTGAGCACAGCATTCAAAACGTACCCACGGGGCTGTGCTGTGCTGCCTGCAAAAATTCCTGAGCTTTTATCTGAATAGCTGGGATAAAAGAGCTGTGATAAGTAGGTATAATAGGAGTTGGAGTCATATTATGGGATTGTATTACGAATCAATGCTGTGTGGTTTCATTCTGCTGTAGTTTCCTCGTCTGGAGCTAAAGATCTTGTACTATTTATTATCCTTGTTCCTGCCTCGCAAATTACAACACGCAGGAATAGAGCCCCGGTAATTTCAGTCACGGAGTTTGCATTGTGCGGCTCCTGCGAGGAAATTCCTCAGAACGTTTCCCTGGAAGATCTGCTCCCAGAAACGAACACCGAATGTTACACGGTTGGGTTTGAAGGAAACCACGTCAATCTCCGGCACCCAGGAGAAAGGGAGAGAAAATCAGGGAATCACAGAGTCCTTCAGGTTGGAAAAGCCCTCCCAGACCATGGAGTCCAACTGCTCCCAGCACTGCCAACGTCCCCTGGCACTGGCACTCCTGACACCCCATGTCAGCACTCCTGACCATGTCCCCCAGTGCCACATCCACGTGGCTTTGCAATCCCTCCAGGGATGGGGACTCAGCCCTGCCCTGGGCAGCTGTGCTGGGGCTGGACAGCCCTTCCCAGGAAAAACTTCTACTCTCCAGCTGAAACCTGCCCTGGCACAGCTCGGGGCCGTTTCCCCTTGTCCTGTCCCTGTTCCCTGGGATCAGAGCCTGTCCCCCCCAGCTGCCCCCTCCTGTGCCCCTGCATCCCTGCCGGGAGTCCCAGGTAAGGGAACCAGGGATTTGCTGCCCTGGAACCTTTTGATGGACAACTGAAAAGTTTTCTTTACACTTTCAGGAAAGCTGTACAATCAAAGATCCACTCCTTCAAATGGAGCTTTTCCAGGCAGGAAACATTCAATCCCAATCCTTTAAAGCTGCCTTTCAAATTCCTTACAGTTCAATCCTCCAGGATGAATCTGCCACTTTACTTCTCAGTTGTTTTTTCAGTCGTCTCCAGAATTTTTCCTAAATTAGCTCCATACATTCTTTTTAAAGACAGGCATTTGGTTTCGCTCTTTCCAACTGGTGGATTTGGCTGCTTGCAAATATCAGACATTGTCATCATCCTCTCTTTACTCTTTCTTAGGCTATAAAACCAAAATTAAACTGTGGGGGTTTGGAAATAAAGAAGGAATGTGCAGAGCAGAAGAGCGTGTGCAGAACACGAGGAAATGCTCCTCATGTGTGGAGCGTGAGGAGCTGCTGCACCAGAGCCATCCCCACCTTGGTGGTTCTCCCAGAACCACGAACCCAGCACGGCTCAGAGAACAAAAACATTTTTCTTCTCAAAGTTCCCCGCTCATAAATCCAAGCCAAGATGTGCCAAGCAATAAATTCCAATGGAAGAACCGCATCCTCACACTCTGGAGGTGGGGTTTAGGGAGCAAATGCACTATTATTATTGCCAATTTCACAAATCACCTTTGCAATGCACAGCTCTGTCCCCAGCCCCATTCCCTGCCCTGGACACGCTCCAGCCCCTCTTTCCCACCTGGTAAATCCTCAGAGACTGGGCTGAGCGTCCTGTGCATTCCCAGAGCCTTTCCAGGACACTGCTGCCTGTTTTCCAGTGCAGCCTCTGGCTGCTTCCGAGGCCCAGGGCGCTCCTCCTCTGAGCCCAAACACTCCGTGTCCCTGACAGAGTCCCAGCTGTTAAAGTGCTTCAGGTTTGTGCATTTCTCCTCTTTCCTCTGCTTTTCCTAATGAGCTCTTCCCCCCCATTCCTGTTTGTGGGGTTATTAACGAGCTGCTCACCAGAGGTGGGATATTCCTGCCTGGACATAACTCAGGCAGCGTTAGGAGAAAGGCTGGCATGACAGGAGCTCGTGCAGCAGCGTTTGCTGAGGCAGAGCTGGCACCAGGATATTAATCAGGGCCCTCACACTGCTCAGGGTAACAATCCCATCTCTCAGGATTGCTGACAGCAATTTAAAAGCAGGAATAGACAAACTCACTCCACAACTCCTGCCCGGGAGAGGAGCAGCATCACACACTGCACATACCCCGAGTCTGCCTCACAGGAGGAAGGCAAAGACAAAACAAACCCTCTGTTATCAGCTTCTCCAGCACTAACTATGGAAATGGAGCATGAAGAGTGCAGCTCCTTTTACTGCAAATATTCTATCAAAGTCCTCCAAAGTTTACTGCTCCTCCTGCCTGTAGCTCCAGCTGCAGTTTCACTCGTGCCTGGCCCAGTTCCACTCCTACCACTGGAGCTTCTTCAAAGAGAAAGGGAAGTGTGGGAAGAGGCTGACACAGAAAAATGAAAAGCGGAGCCTTTAAAGCAACCCCCGAAAGGACATGCTCTGTATTAAGAGCATTCTGTAAATTATTATTAGAGAATCATGGAATGGTTTGGGGTGGGAGAGACCTTAAATCCCCCCCAGTGCCCCCCCTGCCATGGGCAGGGACCCCTCCCACTGTCCCAGGCTGCTCCCAGCCCCGTCCAGCCTGGCCTGGGGCACTGCCAGGGATCTAGGGGCAGCCACAGCTGCTCTGGGCACCCTGTGCCAGGGCCTGCCCACCCTCCCAGGGAACAATTCCTTCCCAAGATCCCATCCATCCCTGCCCTCTGGCAGTGGGAAGCCATTCCCTGTGTCCTGTCCCTCCATGCCTTGTCCCCAGTCCCTCTGCAGCTCTCCTGGAGCCCCTTTAGGCCCTGCAAGGGGCTCTGAGCTCTCCCTGGAGCCTTCTCCTCTCCATGACTGAACAATGTCACAGAACAAATTCTGATGCTACTGAGGAGCCTTTTAACTGTAAATATGGTAAAATTATGAATCCTTGGAGCCCTGGGGCCTGGAATAAGGTATTTATTCCTTTAAAGAATTGCTGGATTCTGGAACTGCTCACGGACCTCGTTACCGTGCTGCAGCTGCAGCGGCATCCACAAACCAGGGAGGCAGCAGGGCAGCTCTCACTCCTCAGGAAACCTGGAAATTCAGCCCAATTTCCATTTGTCTCACTTCTTCAACGTTGACTGGACTTGACAAAAGGTTTTTATCTGATTATGGTGTCTCCAGGAGGATGTTTAGTGTGTCAGAAGCCATTAGCTGCAGTCAGGCTAAAAGGGAGCCGCTGCCCTCGGTCCTTCCCGCAGTCAAGGGCCTCAGCTCAGACACTGAAGGATGTTCCAAGAGTCCTTTTGGTTCATCCCCCCTTCCTTCCCAGTCTGGTTTTATAGAAATTGTTCTCATACATGGATCCCTTTTGTCACCGATTACACTGAACAGAACTCCTGATAGGCTTTAATTCCTAAAAGTCCCGCCGTGCCAAAGCTGGGCTCTTAACACCCTTTTGCAGTGTCTTCTCCTTAATTTCACAGGAACAGAAGAGGATGCTTGAAAATTGTGGAACCTCATTTGGGGGCAATCAGTGGATTTGCTCCTCCTTAGCAAGACTTCATTAAATATTTAGATTTAAACCCTGTGTGTGAGATAAACCCAGGATATTCCAGACCATTGGGTGGCATCATTTTCAGATCCTCTTTCCAGTCTGGGGGGTGACAAAGAGGGTGCTCCGAGGAAGAGCTGCAGAGGTCACCGCCAGTGTTCTCCAGAGCTGTTTAATTTCCTTTTTTAACAATTCTCCAAGCAAAAGCTGCACTTTCAAGCAGGGGGTGCCTTTATTTCCCCTGACAATGGATGGGCTGAAGCTCTGTTGAAGGAAATAGCAGAAATGCAGTGGAAAAGCTCGGATAAATCACAGCAGCCACAGAGCTCCCGGTGACAGCACAGAGCTCAGTGAGATCTCACACTGCTGGCTCGGGGTGCAGAGCTCCAGCAGCACCCGTGATGTGCAGTGATGGCAATGAATAACAGAATAATTACTGCCTCCGGTGGCCCAGGGCAGCCCGAGTGCCTGTAATGAAGGAGCAGGATGGGGAAGGGACATTCCGAGAGGGATAATGGAGCCTGGAACTCAGCAGCCAGGACAGTGGGCACTTAAATGTAACCAGCCCCGGAGAGGGCCATAAACCAAATGCTCTGACTTTAATACTCCAGCAGTTCATTCCAAAATAAAGTTTTGGGGAAGTGTTCAAATGAAATTGCACTTGGATGAAGTAACTGTCATTAAAAAAGGGAATAACAATTAAAAATAAAAGCCCATTTATGGTCATATCATCCATTCCAGATCACTCTAACATAACAGATCATTCTAAAGTAATTCCCACCATTCCAAAGTAGCACATTTCACCTGTATTTGCCTTAATCCCATAAAACCCCGGAGAGCCCCAGGGCGCAGAGCAAGCCCAGCCACCAGCTCATGGTACATTCCCAGGCTCAATTCCCGTTCTTTTCCAAAAACTCTACAACCCCTGTCCTTCAGAAAGGTTTGTGATCCTTTCTGCAGCCTGGGGCTCCCAGGACATTCCCAGCTGGGTGGGTTTGTTTCACTGAGGGAAGGCACTGTTCCTGAGGCTGGAGCCAGCAGAGCAGAGCTCTGGGAGGGGCAGGAGGTGCTGGGCCAGGGCTCAGGGATGGAGAACCTCACCGACCCAGTGAACTCCAAACTCAGAGTTTAACCATCCACAACGTTTCCCTTTGCAGTACATTATTATTTTATTTAACCTAAGGGTTTCTGGGGGGGGGTGATGGGGTTTTTTTTAGCTTTATCCCATATTTTTTCCTCTTTCTGCATCTGGCATTGCCTTGTAACACAAGAAGTTCCTGAAAGCCCCTTTGGACTCTGCTGAAGGCACCTTTAGCAAGACCCTCAGGGGTCACCAACCATCCCATTCCACTTAATTCAGTGGAACAGAACCAATACTCTTCAGGCCCTAGAGGAAATGCTCATTTTGTGTCAATTGTCCTCTGCCTGCAGATTCCAGAAGATGGAAATTTCAGGCTCATAATGGAAATTCGGCTGCAGCCGTGACTAAAGCACCTCCAACATGGCAGAATTATGAGTTTCAGACGAGAGCAGCCCCGCTCCATTCCAGATAAAATATCCCTGATTTCCACCCCTGTAAATGAGATCACCTCCCAAGGCAAACATTTCCTGTGCCGTGAGCCTGGCAGAGCAGGGAAAAAACATTCAAACTTATTTTAGAGTGAGAGATCCCCCACAGCTCCTGGGATGGACAAATGTGGGAGGAATTTAATGAATGGATAAAAACCACAAATCCTGGAGAAAACCCTTGGATCAGTCACTAATGACACATCAGTGAGAGTGGGTGCACTGAGGGAATGGCAAGGCCGAGGATGCCGCTTGTGGGACAGGGAGGAACCTTTGGGGGGCCTCTGCCACGGAGCGAACCTCACGAGGCTGCCTCCCCCTCCAGACTGTTTTTCCAAGTCTTTTTCTCCCTGTGCTGAGCAGGGACAAGATGATAACAGTGGCTGGCACCAGCAAGTTAATTTTATAGAGAAAACTGACACCCTGCTCGAGTGCTGGCAATTTAAAAGAGTAATGGATTGTCAGTTTTAGCTGGGAAGTGGTTGTTAGATGATTTTAAAGTCTTTTGCATATTTATTTTGTCCCACTTTAAATAAATTTGGGGAAGATTTATCTCGTTAGTTTCAAATGCAAGTCCCTCTTGGCCTGGCTGAGGAAACAAATTAGACTTTGCAAACATTGCAAAGACTAAATCAATACATTAATATTTAGGGGACATTAAGGGGGTTTATTAAACAGAAAAAGGGCCTAGAGTATTACTTTGGGAACATTATACATGTTTAAATAAAAACCCGAGGTTGTGGTTCCTGACTGAATCTATAAATGGCATTTCCATGGATAACTGAATTATTTACAGCTCCCGTGTCGGGAGCAGATTCCTACAGGAACGGGATGGTGCTGGGAGGGCAGCACAGGAGCAAGGGCTGGGACCCGCACAAGGGGCTGTTCCGGGGTGTCCCCAACCTGCCCAGCATGGGCTGGATTAAAATAAAAATGTCAAGTAACTGATGGGAGCACGATTTCGTGTCCCTGATTCCCTGGTTTGGGCATTTGGGAGTGCTGGAACCAGGAACTGGGCTGCTGTGGGATGGGGGAGGCAGAGAGGACAAGGAAGGGCAGCAGACACTGGGGGGACTTGGGGACAGGGGTGGCCCAGGGGTGGGACCTGGCACGTGCACCCGAAGGGCCAAAGCAGTGACCTGTGCCAGCCGTGCCCCCACAACACCCAGACACAGCCCCAAAACCCCCCTGACCCAGATGTGCCAGGGGATCCCGGCGCTGTGCCACCAGCAGCGTCCCCACACTCCTGGTACCCACTGAGGGACACGGGGACACAGAGCCCCAGGCCTGTCCTTGGGGACACCACGGGCACAGGCCTCACTGCCACTGCCAGGGTCACCCGGTCCCACTGAATCCCGTGGGAACCATCGTCCCAAAGCCAGCCTCACTGCCACTGCCAGGGTCACCCCGTCCCACTGAATCCTGTGGGAACCATCGTCCCAAAGCCCGGCCTCGCTCCCAGTGCCATGGCCACCCTGCCCTGCTGGAACCATCGTCCCAAACCCCAGCCACGCTCCCTGCACAGCCCACCCACAGCAGGATGGGAACTGGGACAAGGGCCTGGAGGGACAGGACACAGGGAATGGCTTCCCACTGCCAGAGGGCAGGGATGGATGGGAGATCGGGGAGAAATCCTTCCCTGTGGGGGTGGGGAGGCCCTGGAATGCAATTCCCAGAGCAGCTGTAGCTGCTCCTGGATCCCTGAAGTGTCCAAGGCCAGGCTGGATGGGGCTGGGAGCAGCCTGGGACAGTGAGAGGTGTCCCTGCCATGGCAGGGGTGGCACTGGTCCCTCCCAGCCCAGGCTGTGGCTGTGTGACACTCCTGCAGAAATGCTCTCCCTCAGCTGCTGTTCTTCCTCCCCGGACCCACACCAAGGGCATTAACAAAGCACAACAAACCTCTCCCAGTCCCTCACCTCACTGAGCTGAGGGGAACAATCTCCTTCAGAGGCTCTTTATCCCCCTGCTCGCCCTGGCAGCCCTCCTTTGAGCCCACTTGCGTCCCTGCTGTCCCCGACCCCGCTGTGCCCCAGGGTGAGGGAGCACCCCTGTCACATCCCCCCCGAGGGATCCGGACACGGGCGCTGTCGCCCAGCCCCGATTCCTTCCCAAGGACGTTGGCAAACGTGGCTGCAGACTTTTGCAAATTGAGAGGAAAACAGCTTGGAGGAGGCAATTTCGACTTCGGTAGAGTAAATGTCAGGTTAGAAATGGCAGAAAGCGCAACCTTTTGTAGGAAAATTATGAGCAACAGAGTGTGGCAAGAGGAAATTCAGGTTTTTACTTTGCTGTGACAAACATCTGATGTTTAAATCATCTGCAGCTCATGACTTTGCAGATCCAGCATCTGGCACTGAGGTAGATTGAGTTGATTACAAACTGCTGCCATTGAAACTTCTAATTAATTATTTCATAATTCCCACTTCTCTTTAATAAGGTCACTGAAATTAAGTTAACTGGATTATCTTCCTCTCTTTCATGTGGTTTTTCCTTCACAGATGTAAATGTGGGCTACAGACACAAGTTCTGATTTCTCTTTTATCAAACATCTCAGTTAATTTCCCTGCTACAAAAAGGAGTAACTGCAGTGAGTAACATCAACCAGGACCTGACCTGGCGGTGTCCTTAAGGTGCTGTGCTGGCTCTGCACAGGGATTGAACAGGGGTTTGGGAGCCCGAAACTCAGCCCCCAGCTCTGCCAGAGATTCCTGGTGGGCAGTGGCCAAACCCCCCTGGGCCTGGGTGTTCCCTGTGTGGGACAGGGGGCAGAGGCTGCTGCTTCCCTTGAGAATTGATCCTGTTCCCTGGGTCTGTCCTACTCGTGGGAATTAAGGCGCCTTTAAACCATTACAATATATTTATTTACTCCTGTGAACACGTTCAGAACCTGCCAGCCCAAGAAGCAGAGAAGAGCGTGTTCGACATGACAGCTCCTGGTTCTGTGTGTGGGGAAAGGCTCACACACACTCCAAGGCAAAGGAAAAGAGGGAGCTGGGTTTTCACAGCTTTTGATGTGGAGCTTCACTGCAAATAATTTTCCTCTCCAGAGTCTGAAGCTATCTGGGAGCTTAAGATGCGGCCTAAACCTTCCCTCACTTCCTCTGTGACTCAAAGCAAACCCCCGTGGCTCCTCCAGCTCTGCTGTTTGCAGCAGGAGAAGGTTTTCTGCTCCTGAATCAGAGCCTGTGGGGCCAAGGGATTGGAAAGAGCTGAGACTCTGCTTCCCAACGTTCCTTTTCTCCTGTGATTTCCTCAGGTCTGATCATTTATTCCCAACACCAAGGGAAGCTCGATGCCCTTTGACAGAACGGTTTTGCTTTGCCCAAAGACTGCTTTGCCCTCACTCATCTCTCCCCAAAGCAGAAGTTGTTTCTAATCTTCAAATACAAAGCTGGGGAAGATTTTACGTGGAAACCTAAAGCTGCTCCCATGAAAACTCCTTGTGTCATCCCATGATAACTCCTTGTGTCATCCCATGAACCCTCTGGAGGCAGGAGAGGATGTTCCAGCCTCTCACACCGGTGACCTAAGGGCAGGCAGAGCAACCCTGAGTGTGGGCTCCTGGTCCCACCAGGAATATAAATGGATGTGAGAGAGGCCCTGCACAAAGGAAGGCACTGAGGGGCTGCTGGAACAGAACAGCCCTCCCAGACCTGCCCGATGCCCACCTTGTCCCCAGCCCAGAGCACCGAGTGCCACCTCCATGAATTCCTCTGACGCCTCCAGGGATGGGCACTCCAAACCTCCCTGGGCAGCCCCTGCCAAGCCCTGACCACCCTTCCCATGGGGAAATTCCTGCTGATGTCCACCCTGAGCCTGCCCTGGCCCAGCCTGAGGCCGTTCCCTCTCCTCCTGTCCCTGTTCCCTGCGAGCAGAGCCCGACCCCCCCGGCTGCCCCCTCCTGTCAGGGACTTGTGCAGAGCCACAAGGGCCCCCCTGAGCCTCCTTTTCTCCAGGCTGAGCCCCTTTCCCAGCTCCCTCAGCCGCTCCCCACAGGCCTGTCCCTCCATCCTGACCCTCTCCCAGCCCCGTTCCACTCTCTGGCCACGGGAAGCACAAACATTTCTGCAGTCCCTGCACACCCCCCCCCAAACCGAGCGTTGGCGGGTCCCAAGGCCTCTCACAAAGGTCATAAAAATGACTCAGTGATATTTTAATAAAATGAAGTCCCTTTTGCAACAGATACACTCAGCTCAGAGCTCCAGCACAACACTCCTGGAGGATTCCAGAGGTGCCATGGATAAGGACAATTGGTTTGGGAGGCAGCTCACCCCGTTATTTCTAAGGGATTTCCGTGTGCCACACGGATTAATAGGGCTTGCCAGTTCAATTCTTCTCTTTTATATTCATTGCTTTATTACTCATAAAAATGCAAAAGAAAATGTTAATGATGATTGCACCAAAGACTAATAAGTTAAAGCCTTAGGTTATACTTTGCATTTCTGAAGATATAAATGCAATTGCTTAATAATTATGCATATTTTTAACTATTGAGTTATTATTTCTCTATATGCTTGTAGTTAGCCTAATTAATTTTAAGCTCCTGTTGATATATTTTACACATGCAATTAATTTCCAACTTGTTTTTTTAGGCCTTGCATGAGGGCATTAATTATTAGGAAGACAATCAAAACCAAGAATTGTTCACCCTGGAACAATACAATAAATATTAAATCCACGTAAAAACTGACACCAGAGCTCTGCAGTGCTGAGAGCAGGGAGCTGTCTGGGGGAAATAAATGGACTGTTCTTATCAGCAACAGTGGGATCTTGGTGTGTCTGGGGGAAAACAGGAAGGGAGGAAGGGAGGAAATCTTTGAAGGTGGTTTAAGTTTCCCATCCATAACCCAGACCTTTCCCTGCCCATCCCCATGGATCTGTCCCAGCCCGTACCTTGCACAGTGAGGTGCACCTGCATGGTCCTGGGGGTGTGCTGGGTCTGCACGGAGCAGGTGTAGGGCCCATCATCCGTCACGTCCACGTCCTGGATCTGCAGGCTGTACTCCCTCCTGTTGGCCGTGGCGATGGACACCCGCGGATCCACTGACCACTTGTCACTGCCCGCGAAGATGATGCTCGAGCGGTTCAGCCAGGCCCCTTTGGAAGCTCCATCTTCCAAGTAACACCTGGGGGAAAGGGAAACCATGAGGAGGGGGATGCAGGAGCTGCTAAATGCCACTCACTGCTGTTGATTTCAGACTGAACACAGCTGTGATTTATCAGAGTTGAACTCACACCAGGAACCATTTGTTAATTCAGAATCATCCCAAACCCCAAAGCCCAGCTTACAAACACAACAAACACAGATATACCTTAATGCTCTGCTCTTCCTACCCGTTTTTCCTGCTGGGAGAGGCTGGTGGAGAGTAGGAGGAAAGCCTCAGTTACTCCTGACCTTTTCCTGCAGCCTCAGCCCTGAGGATCAGCAGCCACATGTGCTCCATGGAAAATTCCTGCCCTGTTCCTGAGGCACAACCACCTTCTGCTGCTGAGGTCAGGAACCCAGAGACACTTCCCAGGAAAAACTATCCAGGCATCAGAGAATCCAAACCAATTTCTTTTCAGAGAGTTCACTGAACCCCAGAATCCCGCAATGGTTTGGGTGGGAAGGGACCTTAAAGCCCATCCCATCCTACCCCAGGGTGTCCAGGAGGAACAAGGGAGTTCCTCTCGGGGGCTGGAAGTAAGGGGATCCCAGGGCAGGGAGAACAGGCAGGAACAGCTTTATCCACGAGCTGATGGAGGAGCCCGAGCCTGTCTGAGGGGGTGGAGGATGTTTAACCCTGGCTCAACACCACTGTGCTCCAGTTCTCCACACCCAGCATGTGGGAAAAGGCAGAGCAGCCGATGGAATAACGGCCAGGGAGAAACCTCGATGGACTCAGGTCTGAGAGCAGGAAACCGCAAACCCAGGAGCCATCGGGAAGGGATGCTGTGGCACCGGGAAATCTGCATTTCTCTCCATAAATTAACTACTTTTCAGGAAATGTGGAGAATGAATTAGGCAAATGTTAGACTCACCCCCATGAGCACCTTGGAATTTAAGGCTTTGAAATAACTTTAAAAGCTGAAGGAAGGTAATAAGGAAGATAATACAAAGTGCAACAGACTAATGGGACATTTTTATTTGATAAAGAGCTTTCTACATGAAGGAAATTCAAGAGAAGAAGGGAATGCAATAGAGCTCATCCCTTTGATGAAACATTAAAATAGCACAGCCACAGAAACTGGAGGGAGAAAATAGTGATTTTGTGGCTTAAGCATCTGGCAGTATTGTTTAAGGGGAAAATGACATTCCATTCAGGAATAAGAAACTGGAAACATCAGGTTGGAACGGTTCAGAAACAAAGCATGAGAATAACCATTCATTTAATTAATGATCTCAACATTAAATCTGAAAGGGTTCTTTCTGAGAGAAGCTGCAACGTGGGATAAAAAAAATCACCATTTATAGAGCAGAGAATTGGGATGTCACCGGGAACTGGCACTTTGAGGTTGGGATCCCTGCAGGAGGAGTTCTGTAGGGTCTGGTCCCATCCAGGGAAGGCAAGGAGCCACTTTCAAAGTCCTGTGAATGTTTTGAACTTGATTCTAATGAACAGCAGGGTAGGAGAGGCAGAAAAAGCTCCAATTCACAGAGGTTTTTCTACCACGTGTTTCTTTGCCACTGTATTTCTGCAGCAGCTGGATCCAGTCCATTACAGCAAACCTGAGCAGCCTGGGCTAAGGGAGCTGTCCCTACCCATGGCTGGGGTGGAACAAGATGAGATTTAAGGTCCCTCCCAGCCCAAACCGGTCTGGGATTGCATGACTTATAAATCAGCATTTTTGCAGGTAGCCTGTAGTTCCAGCGAGCATTTACCAGTTAATTAATTTAACTCTCTCACTGGTTATTCATGCTCACACATCCTTGGAAGGAAGAGCTAGCACTGTGAATTCTTCCCACAAGAGAAAAACCAGCCTCCTCCTCCTCTCCCACAAAGCCAGCACCACCTCACCAACTCCCTGCTCCCGGTGTGGCTTGCCAGAAAAAAATCAGCCTTCCTTAAAAAAAAAAATTTACAGAATCACTGAGGTTGGAAAAGACCTCCTGGATGAGAGGAGTGGGATGGGCTGGGCTTTGAGGTGCCTCCCAATGCCCCCCACCCTGGGATGCCCCCCAGACAAGCTCCTTCACCACCCAAAGCTCTCCCCCTCAGCCCAGCCCTGTGGCTGAGAACTGCTTTGGAACTGCTGCACAGCTTGCCTGGAGCACGTTGCCCAGGGTGGTTTTCAGATCCAGCAGCAGCCAATATCCTGTATTTTCCCACCACCCACGTGGGATGTGATGGATAAAGTGCATATTTACCTCATGGAAGGAGCAATCAAATGATTCATCTCAGAAATGCTTTCCAATCTAACAAATTTAATCCCTTTCTGTTTGCAAATCACTTCTCAGTTCTGGAGTCACAGTTATTGCCTGAAACTCCCCTGCAGGACCCTCAGAGCACACTTTCCCCCACGTGAGTCTCTGGCCATCAGAGGCTGTGCTGTGTTTTTGCAGGGGAACAGAAATAAGGAAAAACCAGGATTCTTTACTGCTTAAAGGAAGGCTTGGCCTTTCCCCCCATACATTTACAGTTCCCTCTGGAAGAGAGGCCTTTCCATGGATGGATTGTGTGCCACAACCGACCAACTGCACGTGGATGCCAAGAATAACGCTGGGATCAATAAAAACACCAACAATCCCACGGGATCTGAGCAGTGCCCACAGCTCTGTGCCATGCCAGCCCCTCGTACCCAGGCTCTGCTGTCCCCCGCATTGCTCTCAGGGCCATGCCTGGGTGCACAGCTCCATTGGGACTGGGAACAGGGGTTAATGTCAATTCTGAAGCCGCTGATAAGGAGGGTTAACCCTGCATGGCTTTACTGTACCACAGGAACAGCTGGAGCTGTGCCAGGCCAGGCTCAGGCTGAGATCAGGGAAAGGCTCTTCCCCCAGAGCTGCTGGGCACTGCCCAGGCTCCCCAGGGAATGGTCCCGGCCCCGAGGCTGCCGGAGCTCCAGGAGGGTTTGGACAGCGCTGCCAGGGATGCCCGGGGTGGCATTGTTGGGGTGTCTGGGCAGGGCAGGATCAACAATCCCTGTGAGTTCCTTCCCACCCAGGATATTCCTTAAGGCTGCAGTGGGGGAGCCGAGCTAAATGTGTTCCAAAATTTGGGTTGGCTCTGGGACAATTTGCCTGTGAAATCTCCCAAACCCTTCCGGAAGCTCCAACACAAGCCCTGAGCCAGCCTGAGACGTGAGCAGGGCAGAGTCTGGATTTCCTGGGAAGCCACAAGCAGCTGGGAGCTTCCCCTGCAATGCCCAGGAGGAGGCTGAGCCTCAGGCCAAGAGCCCAACTCCTCCTGGCCTGCTGTGGCTGGCAGTGCCACCAGAGCCAGGGACAAGGACCCGGNNNNTGACCCAGAGCCAGGAACAGTGACCCAGAGATGGGGACAATGACCCAGAGCCAGGAACAGTGACCCAGAGATGGGGACAATGACCCAGAGCCAGGAACAGTGACCCAGAGATGGGGACAATGACCCAGAGCCAGGAACAGTGACCCAGAGATGGGGACAATGACCCAGAGCCAGGAACAGTGACCCAGAGATGGGGACAATGACCCAGAGCCAGGAACAGTGACCCAGAGATGGGGACAATGACCCAGAGCCAGGAACAGTGACCCAGAGATGGGGACAATGACCCAGAGCCAGGAACAGTGACCCAGAGATGGGGACAATGACCCAGAGCCAGGAACAGTGACCCAGAGATGGGGACAATGACCCAGAGCCAGGAACAGTGACCCAGAGATGGGGACAATGACCCAGAGCCAGGAACAGTGACCCAGAGATGGGGACAATGACCCAGAGCCAGGAACAGTGACCCAGAGATGGGGACAATGACCCAGAGCCAGGAACAGTGACCCAGAGATGGGGACAATGACCCAGAGCCGGGAACAGTGACCCAGAGATGGGGACAATGACCCAGAGCCGGGAACAGTGACCCAGAGATGGGGACAATGACCCAGAGATGGGAACAGTGACCCAGAGCTGGGAACAGTGACCCAGAGATGGGAACAGAGACCCAGAGCTGGGAACAGTGACCCAGAGCCGGGAACAGTGACCCAGAGCTGGGAACAGTGACCCAGAGCTGGGAACAGTGACCCAGAGCTGGGGACAGTGACCCAGAGATGGGGACAATGACCCAGAGCCGGGAACAGTGACCCAGAGCTGGGAACAGTGACCCAGAGCCATCCCTGCTCCAGCCAGCACCACGGGCTGAGGGACCAGCGCTGAGCCTGAGGGATCCCAGCAGAGCACCACGAGTTATAGAAAAGCCCAACAGAAAAACCCTTCCTACAGCAATGTCCGGGGAATCATTCACTGACAAGATGACCAACAGTAAAAACTGCAAATATCAGTGGCCTTCCCTCACTTCTTCCCTTCCTCTCTTCCCCTTTCCTCTCTCTCCCTAAACCCTGTTTATATTAAACTCCCTGCACATCACAGCATTTCCTGCAATGCAATTTTTTAAATCTATGCACAGAACCAATTATTTTTAGCAATTAATAACAACACTGCAGCACAACTAAAGTAGCATAATAGTCATTAAATAAAAGTGACTTTTTGCTCTTTTTACCTTTCCACAGCTTGGAAAAGTATTGATGAAACCATAGCTGAACTCAGAAGAGAGTTCTTCTATATTTAAATTTGGAAGATTGGAAAAAAGCACAATTTCTTTTTTAACTGATGATTGTAATCAGAAATTCCCTACACAACAAGCATAAAAAATAGATTTTAATGTTAACTGTCATACACGGCTGAGGGCACTTTATTATTTTTCCAATCATTATTAATGGGGATGATCTTTTGTAATTTGTAAGTACAGAAAATATAGTCTCACCCAGCTTCCCTCAAGTTTTTAATCCTCTTTTTTTTAATGCCTCCCACTTTCCCAGCTCTCTAGTCTATTATTCCCCCATAATTAAAACAGAGAACCATTAATCTTTGTAAAAAACAGTTCTTCCAGTTGCTTAATTAAAACTGCACAGGGGCTCTGCTGCAGGAGCCTCCACGGTGCTCCCGGGGCTCGGATCCCACCTGGCTGCCCTGAAGGACATCGCCTGGGACTGAACTCAGAGCCCTCCCGTCTCCATAAATCCCAGGAATGCGGGACATTCGCTGTACCCGAAGAGCCTTGGACCCCTCCCTGGGGCTACAGCTGGAAGGTGCTTGGGCAGTGCTTGAAAGGAGGAAAATCTCAGAATCCTGGAATGGTTTAGGTTGGGAGGGACCTCAAAGCCCATCCCATTCCCACCCCTGCCATGGCAGGGACACCTCCCACTGTCCCAGGCTGCTCCTGGCCCAATGTCCAGCCTGGCCTTGGGCAGTGCCAGGGATCCAGGGGCAGCCACAGCTGCTCTGGGCACCCTGTGCCAGGGCCTCCCCACCCTCCCAGGGAAGGATTTGTCCCTAATCTCCAGTCTAACCCTGCCTTCCTCCAGCTTAAAGCCATTTACTTTATTGATCCTTTTGCTTTTGTGTTCAAAATTTGCTTTCCCACATCCGCTGTAGCTCAAAGCCTGGAATTCCGCACAGGAACCTGCACAGCTCCTCGTTATCCTCCCGGGTTTGGATTTCATTTCCAGAGCAGCTCAGGCTCTCGGGGAGCTGAGGCCTCGCTGGCCGGGCTGGGAGCGGTGCTGGCCGAGCCCTGGCTGCCCCCGCACCCCCAGCTCGGGGTGTCCCCTCAGCCGCACCCCCAGTCCCGACTGTCCCCACAGCCGCACCCCCAGTCCCGAGTGTCCCCACAGCCGCACCCCCAGCTCGGGGTGTCCCCACAGCCGCACCCCCAGTCCCGCCTGTCCCCCCAGCCGCACGCCCAGCCCGGCGTGCCNCCCGAGTGTCCCCACAGCCGCACCCCCAGCTCGGGGTGTCCCCACAGCCGCACGCCCAGCCCCGAGTGTCCCCACAGCCGCACCCCCAGCTCAGCGTGTCCCCACAGCCGCACCCCCAGCCCCGAGTGCCCACAGTGCAAAGGTGCTGCTGCCCCAGTTCCACCTTTCCTCAGGGAATTTCAGCTGTGCTGCCCCTGCCAGGCTAGAAGGGTGAACACCCAGACCAGGAGGTCACTGGGGAGGGACTGGCACAGAACGATCCCCGAGGGCAGCGAGCGCTGGACAGGGCAGAGGAATTGCTCCAGGAAGGGAGACTGGTGACTAAAAAGGCTTCATAGGGTTTAAAAATCTCAGTCTTAGGAAACCAGCTTCTTCCTCCCCAGGAAGTAACACCATTTATCGGTGAAAGATGCAAATGTCACAGTTTCCTGCAGAGGGAGACTGCTCCGTCCCGAGTGGGACAGAAGTCCCAAATCCACACAGGCGGCTTCTGGAAAGGCTGGACAAAAGGAGTTACGAGAAAAGGGGTGTTGAGCCGATGTTCTGAAACAGGGTTTAAAGCAGAACCCCAAAACTCTGTCTGCCAGCAGCCAAACCAGACCAAAATCCGTGCCAGGCCCTGTTCTGGCTGCAGTCCCCGGCGTGTGCCAGTCCTGGGCTCTCCGGTCACTGCTCCCTGCTCAGGGGACGGTGGCAGCACCCGGCCGGGACGGGCAGAGCGAATGCACCTCCGCAGCCCCCCGCCCTCTCTGCTCCCAGAAACGCCAAACCCTCGGGAATTCCGCCCGCCTGGGGTGGCACCGGGCAGTGGGGATCAAGGAGAAGCGGCTCCAGGGATCCCGTAGGGATTTCAGTCCCGTCCCCCTGCACGGCCCCCAGCTGGCAGCAAACTTTGCGTTTCCTGCAGGTCCTGCAAACACCCCGGGCTCTCTTTGGTGCCCTGAACCGTCCCTTGGCGTCCTGCTGTCCCACCACCCCCGTGCCCACTCCAGCTTCTGCTCCCAGCATAATTCTATCGGTATTTGCTGATCCACGGACTTGTGCACAAGGAGCAGGTAGCGGGAGGAGGTTTTACCTGGCAAACTGCCCGGAACAGAAGGGGTGCTGTGCTACCCGAGTGTTCCTGAGTAATGAGCATCATTAACCTCCCTCCCTGCTCCTGCAGCACCTCCACTGCTCCACAGAATTGATGGATTGTTTATTGGCCACGGGAATTCCTCAGACTGCAGCTGCAGCTGCCGGGTGCCCGTGGTGGGACACGGGACACAGCAGAGAGGGAAACCAGGACAAAACACAGGGACAGAGCAGGAGGGACCTTGTGCGCTGGGCATCTCCAGCTGCTGGACTGTATAATCTCATCTGACTCGAGATACTCCAGGAAATCTGCCTGCAGATAACCAGGGATTATTCCCTAAATCTGAAACACTCTAAATGGAAAATCAGTCGAATATTAGTAATTAAGAGCAAAAGTGTTTGTTCCTCTGCGAGATTTGAAATGTAATTTTCCCTACAGCTGATGCCACATGACCTTTAATCTCTGTGGGTTCCACCCTCAGCACCTGCCAGTCCTTCCAAGGCAGGAGAAAACCCATTTTCCCAACGGTTTCCACATTCCCAGGGGTTCCCTGGCACACAACTCCCAGCCGTGCCCTTAGTGGGTGTTTCCCTCCTGCCACCAAGAAACGGATTTTTCCCATGGCAAGGATGGAGAAGCTGCTGCTGCCACAACTGCAGTAAATTCATTTGTTGTTTTTAATGATACAAAAATTTCCCCACCCCTTTCAGAGATGTATTTTCATAGAGAAGTGGACAAAACACCACAGTGTAAAGCCCAGAACTGATAGTCATTAATCACTTCCCTCATGGGAGCCCATAATATTTTCTCTTTGAAGGATCAGAAACAATAACCCACACCATTATTGGTGGGAGAGCCTTGGTTTCAGCTTCAGAGATTAACTCCTGAATTCATCACATTATTTGAAATATTAAAAAGGGTCTGGCTGCTGCATTTGATATTTATTAATTCCTGGAGATTTATGATAGAGAAACACTGACTTCCAGAAATCATGAAGAAGACATTACTAATGCAGAAAAGTACGGAAACAATTCATCACATGGCTTTGTCTTTATGGTTCTGCATTTTTCCTAAGGGAAAGAGGTCTTGGAAAATTTGGGAGCTGATTGTGTTTATTTTATAGGACTACCAAAGTCAGAGGTTTCTTCGGATGGTGAAATCCAACCCAGCTGCCAATTTTCCCCTGCTTTTTTTACCACACAACACTGAAACACAAATGAAAGGAATAAAAACCACCATAAGCCCTGAGACCACGGCGAGGCAAAGGGCCATGCCCGGAGAATGAGAAAACAATTCCTATTAATTCTCCAATTTCCAATATCCCAACGTGTCACTGAGGGGTTTTAGCATCCAGAAATATCAAGCTGGATTGGAACAGTCATTAAATGCCTTCATTTTTGTTTTTAAACACTTACATTGGTCCTTATTTTTAATTCTCAGAGGAAACCAAGGTCTCCTCCCCAAACAGGGGCTCTGAGAAAACCTGAGGGCTGGCAGGGGGAGGCTGTGACAGAGCCCTGACCTAGGTGAGGTAATGGGGGCTGGATGCCCAGTGTGCCCCAAACCCTGAGAAATGCCCTGGTAACACAGCACAGACCTGCTCAGGAGAAACTATAAACTCTCTAAACCTGTTCTTCCTGCACTCTGCACCTGTGCTCTGCTGGTTTAGAAGACTGAACAGGGGCAAGCAGGGACAGCACGGGGGAAGTGACAGCAAAGCTGCTCTAAGCTGAGGGAGAAATGGCGAAGGGCCACGGCCAGGCCTTCCTTGGACACCTCCAGGGATGGGCACTCCAACCCTCCCTGGGCAGCCCCTGCCAAGCCCTGAGCCCCCTTTCCATGGGGAAATTCCTGCTGATGTCCAACCTGAGCCTGCCCTGGCCCAGCCTGAGGCCGTTCCCTCTCCTCCTGTCCCTGTTCCCTGCGAGCAGAGCCCGACCCCCCCGGCTGCCCCCTCCTGTCAGGGACTTGTGCAGAGCCACAAGGGCCCCCCTGAGCCTCCTTTTCTCCAGGCTGAGCCCCTTTCCCAGCTCCCTCAGCCGCTCCTGGGGCTCCAGCCCCTTCCCAGCTCCGTTCCCTGCCCTGGACACGCTCCAGCCCCTCAGGGTCTCGTCCTGAGGGCCCAGAACTGGACACAGGATTTGAGGTGGGGTCTCAGCAGTGCCAGCACAGGGGGAAACAGAGGGAGGAAAAGCTGCAGGCAGAGGTGTGGCTGCTCCTGCTCCTCAGCAGAGCTGGGGCACCTTCATCTCTTCTTTCGCAGGCTGCTGCTGCCCAGGCTCCAGGGCTTTCTCAATATTCCTGTTCTTCCCCATGTTCTCCCCGAAAACGCTTTTATCGCTATCAAAGCTTAATGAAAAAAAGACCTTTCTAGGTTCAAACAGGTTGGGTTTTACAATCTCCTCATAATAATATCTACAGTGTGAGTGGGGAGGACACACGGGAGAGAGATAATTGTGTGCTGTGCCACGTCCTTTATCAGATCAGCCTTGACCTGGGACCCTTCCTGGAGCCGGTGATGCCAACCCTGCCCCACAGCCCCTCCAGGCTGGTTTAAGTAAAATAATAGAGTTAATGACAGAAGCAAAACTACCTGGAGAGGTGTAATTCATCACGGCGTGTTCCATGCCATTATCTTAAAAAACATCCAGTGTAGTAATCACTTGAAGGAGTGATAACACATAATTGTGTGTTCTCCGAAATTATAGGTGAATGGGAGTTGCAGCTAATGAGAGCCAAATAGCAGCTCAGGAGCTGCAGTGATTACAGCAGATGTGGTGATGAATGCATTTATTATTGGGCTATTGCAAAGCTTTTTATAGCAGAGACAGCACGTTTATAAATAAATAACCAGCCCCAGAGGTACCACACGTCTGACCAAGCAGCTCCGCTCCCAGCCTGCAGCTTCTGGTGCATAAACACCCAGAGCTGGCTGAAAACAAACCGAAGGAGTCCAAATCCCACCCAAACACTTCCATCCACGGGGCCCACGCACTGCTTCGTCACCGCTCACAAAGGATGCACGGGAGCAGAAGAAGGCAAATGAAGAGATTCTGGAACCGTGTGAGGCGCTCGGCGTTTTACAAACCCCACCTCCCTCTGCAGCAGTTTCTCCCCCAGCAGTGCGAGCTGTGGGGCCACTCCGCTGCCTCTCCAGCAGGTGAAAATCGGCCACGAGGCAGAGCAGCAGCGGCTCCTGTCTCCCCGAAGCCTCTGACATCACCTCGGACCAGACTCGGTTCCTGCTCCAAAGCCAGGATGATCTGCGGCAGATCTTTGCTCTCCGGCAGGCAGAGCAGGTTCCTCAGAAGTGCCCCCAGCAGGTCACTAGATAACAATCTCTGTCACGCAGTGCTGCTGGCACACACGGCCCTTCCTACAATTCCATTTTGGTCAGAATATTTCAGGAGCGATCTCCAGCCCCCGGTGGGATGAAAACAAAATTTCAAAATACCAAAGGCTCTGCTGAAATAGAATTCCCTGCCCAAACTAACGACTAAATGACTCGATTTGTCTCCCTTCTACCAGGGCTCATCCGTGATTTCATCTGGGCTTATCTCCCAGAACATTTACTTTGTTGATATACCACTGGTTGGAATATTAGTGATAAATAATAAAAGAAGGCAAATTTAATTGTGCTGCAGTCTTTCACTACAATGAATCTTTCAGGAGAATCACAATGATCTCTTGATTTACAAGAGGAGGAACTGGTTGTGGATGGATGATGTAAATAGAGGGACTTGGCACAGATGGCTCGGGCTGTGTTTGCCAGCAACAGTCAGATTTTTGGATGAACCTCCCAGCTGCTTGCTCCAGACTAATGTGTTATTAATAACACTGTGGAACAGCTCCCTGGGGGCAGATCCCGGTGGGAAGGAGCCCCTCCGGACCACCCCAGCAGTGCGGCACTGGGGAGGGATCCCGGGGGCTGGCACTGTCCTTCCCCTGCCACCACTGCTCCTCACACCACCTGGTGCAGCAAGGAAAGGAGCTGTACCTTCGGGTAAGAGAGCACAGCGCAGGAAACGCTTGGGCAAGGCCAGGATTCCACCCCAGATCTACAAGAGCGGTGCTCACAGGAGGGTGAAAATGTCACCCGAGCTCTCCCTGCCCGACGTGCAGGGCCAGGGCCCGGGGCTGGCGGTGCCTCTGTGTCCCCTCTGCGTCCCCTCTGTGTCCCAGCCCTGCCCTGAGCCCCTTCAGGGGTCAGTTCATAAACCTCAGAACAGCCCACGTTGGGAGCAACCTCGAGAGTCACCTGGTCCAGCCTTTTGTGGAAAAGGGATCCAAAACTGAGAATTTCCGTTTCCTCTGAAATGAAATACACGCGCGGGTGAGACAAATGGCAATTCTCAGCACAGGGGGGTTTGGGAGACTCAGGGGATGGTGCACTCAGGGGAAGGAGGAACGGCCCACCCAAGCAACATTCGGACCCACAACCGGAACAAACACTGATTGCCTGCCCGAAGAAACACTCCCGGACTACCAAACTAACTTTCACCAATCGCCTTTCCAAACAAACTGTCCTGACGGACCACCCAAACAAACACTGAGCACCCAAACAAACACTGAGCACCTAAACAAACATGGAGAACCTAAACAAACACTGAAACAATCACTGAGCACTTAAATAACCACTGAGCACCTAAACACTGAACAATCATTGAACACCCAAACAAACACTGAGCACCTAAACAAACACTGAGAACCTAAACAAACACTGAGCACCGAAACAAACATTGAGAACCTAAACAAACATGGAGCACCTAAACAAACACTGAAACAATCATTGAGCACTTAAATAACCACTGAGCACCTAAACACTGAACAATCATTGAACACCCAAACAAACATTGAGCACCCAAACACTGAGCACCTAAACAAACACTGAGCACTTCAACAATCACTGAACACCCAAACACTGAACACCAAACACTGAGCACTTAAACAATCACTGAACACCCAAACAAACACTGAGCACTTGAACAGTCCCTCACTGAGTGCCCAACAATCACTCACTGATTACCCAAAATCCCTCACTTATTGCCCAAACAAACTTCCTCTGCCTGCCCGCGTGTAACTGTTCCTGTAATTCCTGGGAAACCCATCCGCGCCCCTGGAGTCCCTTCCCAGGTGATTCCCCTTCCTGCCCTGCTCTCAGGCACTGACAACATTTGCATAACCCGTGTGCACCCAGGGGCTGCTCCGGAGCCGTTTCCTTCAGCACTTCACCTAT
Organism: Rhagologus leucostigma; assembly: GCA_013397725.1. Classification (NCBI taxonomy): domain Eukaryota; kingdom Metazoa; phylum Chordata; class Aves; order Passeriformes; genus Rhagologus; species Rhagologus leucostigma. Next base: position 521,335 of record VZTD01004104.1, read on the forward strand.
AAACAGCTCTCTAATAGCAACAGCCAGTGGGAATTCTCTTTTTCTTTTCTCTTTATGTTTTCCCTTTGAAGAAAACATACCCAGTCTCCTTATTCATGTTCAAAATATGTTGGCTGTTCATTTTACTTGGAAAGAAATGGGAAGATAGAATCACATCTTTTGAAATGTAACGATTTCCCATCAGAACAGCCTTTCATAAACTGTATCGATTATCGATTATTGATAACCTCTGTGTGAGGTGTGGTAAGATACTGAGTGTGTTAACAGGTGGCAACAATGCAATGGAATCACACCGGACAACACACAACACACATGAAAATTCATATTTACATTAAATATCTGCAAACTTTTCTCTGTATGATTTTAGATTAAATCGTGGAATAGTTTGGGTTGAAAGGGACCTTAAAGCTCATCCCATTCCCATGGGCAGGGACACCTTCCACCATCCCAGGCTGCTCCAAGCCCTGTCCAACCTGGCCTTGGACACTGCCAGGGATCCACAGCTGCTCTGTGCACTCGGTGCCAGTAATGAGGCTTAATTATGCAGGTTCGACAAGTAAATAATTGTTGGCCAGAGAATAGAGAAGCAGACATTTCTTTAATAAACAGTCCCTAAATGAACACTATTAACAGCATTTATAATGCACTGGGTATTTATTCCACCCAGGTAAGATGGGACCTGGCCCCTCCCAGGTGAGCCTTTGCACTCCCTGGCGTTGGGAGGCGCTGGGATGGCACAGGAAAAACCCGCAGTAAATGATGGGAATGACTGGCTGGATAACTGCACCTCCTGTTCTCCCCCGCTGCGCTCCAGTCCGGGGTGACCCCAGACAGGACAACCTGATCCCACATCCCACCGTGTACCACTGCTTTATAAACCCCAGTCCCTGCGGGGCTGCGTGGGTATAAAAGGATCGTGTGCTGTGCATCCATCACCGTAAAATCATTGTACACAAACATGGGCGATGCTCAGCCTGCCCAGGAGGGCCTTGAAATTAAGGCTGAATTCAGCTCCAGCCAGGCCCAAACGTTAACAGGTGGGAGATGGCGCTGAGGGCTGTGTGCGCTGCCCTCCCCAGCACCAGCACCGCTCCCTGCCTTCCCGGTGAAATCCCGGCAGGAATTAAGGCCCCTCCACCCCGCAGCCGAGCAGCTCAGCAGCCCCACGCTGTGCCGAGCGCCCCGACAGCGAGCGAGCGCGGGCAAAACCAGGGCAGGCGGGCCGGGAGGGGAGAGGAGGCACTCGGCAATCGGGATTTTGTGTCTGCAGAGCCTGCTGTCCTCTGGTTCCTACCCTGCTGTCCTCCAGTCCCCATTCCTGCTGTCCCCTAACCCCATTCCTGCTGTCCTCCAGCTCCTGTCCCTGCTGTCCTCTATCCCGTGTTCCCAACTGTCCTCTAGTCCCTGTCCCTGCTGTCCCCTAACCCCCATTCCTGCTGTCCTCCAACCCCTCCCCTCAGCCTCTTCTGTCCCTTCTGTACTCCAAGCCCCCACCCTGCCCTGTTCCTGCCAGGCTGGAACATCCCAGAGCAGAAATGGGAATGTTGCTCTGAAAAGAACTGTACGGCAACATCCTCTCGCTTAATTATTCATCCCTCACGTACAGCCCCAGCTATTTATCAGTGTTTATTTAAATTAATGGGAAAATCTGCTCCCTCCCCCAGATCCCTGGGCAGGCCGTGGGTCAGCAGGCAGAGCTGGGCTGCACCCACAGCCCCAGCACCAGGGTTTGCTCAGTGCCAGGGGTCCCAGCCCTGCAGAGCAACACCAGCTGCTGTTCCCGGAGTAAATGCAACTGGAAGAATTCCACTGACTCCCTGAGGGAAGCTGAACTCACAGTGCTGGGAGAGAGCAGAAATCAAACAGACCGCCCCCAGACCTGACCGTGTTTCGAGCAGAAATAATTGAAACTACAGGTGGAACCTCACTGTGACATTTGCAAAGAGTGACTTCATTAAAGCCAACTCCATTCCTGGGATTGCTAATCCACCTTTGCCGCTCCCTCCCAGACAAATGCTCTAAATGCTCTTGCCAGGAGCTTAGCGGTGTTCCAGCTGCTCCCTGCCCGCTCTGAGCCATTTTTAGCTTCCTGGGTTTCTTTTTTTGTGCTGGTTTCATTGAGGCAGCAGCCGGGGGGTGACAGGAACACTCCAGCATGGAGCCATTGAGGAACGGTGTCCTTGGGCACACACGTTCATGGGAGAGGCACCAATGTTGTGCCCACATCACACCCCAAGCTCTGCCAGCCTTGGATCAACCCAGGATTTGGCTTTTGTACTGAATAGGAACAAGGATTTTACCCTTTTAAAAGCCATTATCACAGAACCCTGGAATGGTTTGGGTTGGAAAGGACCTTACAGCTCATCCCACCCCTGCCATGGCAGGGACACCTCCCACTATCCCAGGCTGCTCCAAGCCCCAATGTCCAGCCTGGCCTTGGGCACTGCCAGGGATCCAGGGGCAGCCACAGCTGCTCTGGGCACCCTGTGCCAGTCCTGATGTTTCACTTTTCTATAAGAACAAGTGTCAAAACCCCTCCTCTAACCATGGAATAAAAAACTCCAAGGAAAAAAGAGGGATCCTGGAGGCAGTGCCACAGCTCCCCACGCTCTGGAAGCAGAGCTGCTGCTGGCAGCACTGGGAATCCAGCTGGCTTTAAGCAACTCCTCCAAGAGCAGGTGGAATGTGGTCAGTCCAGGAGCTGACCTGTGATGGCTGAAAACCTTTGCTCTGCGTCTTTCAGTACTGAAAACCCCAAACATTTGAGCTGCCCCGTGAACAGCCAGAATCACACGGGGATTATCAATCTGTGAGAGCCACGTACAACCAGGGTCAATCAGCTTGTTCTCCCAAGCAGTGTCTGAGCTCCGGGAGAAAAGCATTCCCAGAAGGCCACACACGGCATTTTTGTCCCTGTCTTAAGAGTCCCATCTTCAGCACACGATTTTTAAATACAGCTTCCTTTTCCACACAACGAGGCAAACATCCCCCGTTTACTCTGATTTATAGCTCAGGAGGGGTAATTAGCTGGAATTTCCTGGCTTAGCAGGAGTGAGTGATCAGGACAGTGGGAGGGGAGAGGTCTCTGTCCCTGCCCCAGCATCGTGGGGTGTCCCAAAGGAGATTTAACCCAGGACAGGGCTGTGCTGGGCACAGCACTGCACCATTCCCTGGGGAAAACCAGCCTTCTTTTCCCAAACAGGGGGAATTGGCCTGTGCTGAGCTCCAACTCCCCCTCTGCCACCTCTGTCTAAACTGAAAGCTTCAAAGCTGCCAGAGTTCTTCAGACTCCCACGGGACTGACAGTCCAGGCAGCCAAATCCGGAGTGAGGAATGGTTTGTGCCTAAAAGGATACGAAAATACCAAGAAAATGGACCAAACCCATTTGTTTCTACCATATACAAAATCTGTTTTCCTTTAGCTGTATCCATGTTCTGCACTTCAGAGACCAGAATCACAGAATCACGGAATATCCTGAGTGGGAAGGGACCCACAGGGATCACCCAGTCCGGCTCCTGGTCCTGCAGATCTCCCAGGGGACGGCGTTCCTTGTGGACAGAGCCGAGAATCAGACCCTCATCGGTTTTAAAGGCAAGAGCATTTGGCCATTTCTGGTTTGTTCGTAGAACACGCAGATTTATGTACAGAATTGCATAAATAAATCACACATTTCCAGACCTCTGTGAAAAATAAAGCCCAGATCTTCCGTGGCGCTCACCCTCAGCTCACGTTAACCCCTGCAGCCCCGGGTGTGAGTGCAGGGAGAACTGGACTGGGTGGTTTGGGTACGGCTGATGGGGGCTCTGTTGGGCGTTGCTGGCTCTCCTGCGCTGCAGGATGACGGGATCTGGCTGCCCACACCGCCACGGACGCCTGACTGCACGTTATCCATAATGCACACTGCAGGGAAACGACCCTAGCACGCAGTGCAGGATCTCCTGCTCAGTGCCAGAGCCAGCTGAGCGTGGGTCCTAAAACAGCACAGGGGGAGTGAGGCCTGGGGAAAGGGCGGGTGGGGGATTCAGTCCGTGGTGCTGGCTGTGGGCACGGAAAGAACGCAGCAGATGGGCTGGAGGGAAGGCAGGAGCATGGGGGGAAAGGGAAGATGGGGCTCGAGGGGAGAACATTTCTGCATCCCTCTGGTGAGTGCTGGGCAGGGCCATCCCACCTGGGAGCTGCTGGGAACACCCGAGGAGGGCTGGGAACACCTGGGAGCTGCTGGGAACACCCGAGGAGGGCTGAGGACCCCAGCACGGCCATGGAGGGGGCAGATGCAGGAAATCATGGTTGATAATAAACACATTGCTCTGCTGAGGGAGCACCAGGATGAGCAGAGGGTGGAATTGTGGCTCCTGGAGAGCAGCTTATGCCAGCAGGATTGGTGAGGGCCTGGCTGCAGGGCGGGGGGATGGACAGTGGCACCGGGACACGGTGTCACACACACAGCACTGCCCAAAGCTGCCCAGCCAGCTGCACACACGGCAGCTTTATCAAAGTCATTTCAAGAGTGTTATCTCTGAGCAAAAAGTGCAACCAGTAAAGATTCCAGCCCTTCCCCAACCCATTCACAGCGCTCCTCACTCTGCTCTCCCATCCCAGCTGACACCAGCTCCAGCACTGCCACTGCCGGCAGCTGCACTGAGGCCTCTGAAGGACCACTAAAAATAACTGGAAAAGAGAAGCTTCAGGGTGACTTAATTGTGGCCTTCCAGGACCTGAAGGAGCTACGGGAAGGATGGAGAGAGGCTGTTCACAAGGGGGAATGGATCCCACTGCCAGAGGGCAGGGATGGATGGGATATTGGGCAGAAATCGTTCCCTGGGAGGGTGGGCAGGCCCTGGCACAGGGTGCCCAGAGCAGCTGTGGCTGCCCCTGGATCCCTGGCAGTGCCCAAGGCCAGGCTGGACACTGGGGCTGGGAGCAGCCTGGGATGGTGGGAGGTGTTCCTGCCCCTGAAAGAGAGTGGAACCAGATGATCTCTAAGGTCCCTGCCAACCCAAACCAGGCTGGGATTCTGTGAAAATGGCACAAAATCAGCTCAAGAGCTCACAGCCTGAGAATCCCCTCACGAATATTCCCTACGTTTTCTCAAGTAGCCTTGTCTTAATTGTGCTCATATTTAATGTCCAGAAATTTAATTTCGTGTAGTTCTTTAGTCATGTGTCAACACATCTCAAATTCTTGCAATATTTATTCTCCTGCTCTGGATAACCTTGTCAATCTTAATTACAGCCGAGGGTAGGCAAACAGAATTGGCTGCGTGGCTCCAGATGAGATTCCCATTGTTCAATATGCTGCTGGAATATATTCCAGCCTCCTAATGCTCCCAAGCGTTTGAAGTGCTGCTGCCCACTGTGCAGACGCTCATTTGAGCTCTCAGCCCCATTTATTTGTTTCGATTGCAACCTATAAACATAAAGTAACACATTTCTAAGATTCTGGCTGCCCTTGACAAATAATTAAAACTGCAATTCCCCAAATTCTCCGAGAGCACCAGCGCATCCCAAACTTTCCTCTGCATAAACCTCACAAATGTCACAGGATAGGACGCGACAGGAAGGAGAAAATACAGAGAAATCAGAGAAGCCATTTTCAAACCTGTGCGGCATTTCATAGAGCTTAACTGTTATCTACATTTTTCTTTAATTTAAAAAGGACATTCAGAATTCATAAATAAGATTCAATTTCTGTGCTCCAGAACTGCCACACGAGCCCACCAAGAACCCTTATCTTAATCCTTATCAAGCTTTGCACGGGTCCTTCCCACATCCCTTCACACGAACCCTTGTGCTGCTCATCCCTCCCTGTCCCGTTCCTCCCTGGCATTCCCTGATGGAGCCAGCCAGAGGTTCCTGCAGCTCTCCAGGCCCTGCTGTCACCATTCCCTTCTGGAAGCCCAGCTAAGGACCTAAAAAATCCTGTTTTCAACCACTAAACCCCTTCGCCTTGCCAGCAGCCTGCCACGACCCCGTGCAGCCCTTGGGGAGAGAGGAGTTCAGCAGAACTGGCACATCCAAGGTGCTCCGGGAGTGAAAAATCCCAGCTGAGGAGGCTCCCGAGGGAACAGGGCGGCACATCCTGCTGAATATTTAACAGGTCTTGAAGTGCTTTGAATTTGCAGCAAGTGTTTTACAGCTGCAAACAAATTTTGCGAGATTAATCAAGGGAATTAGTGAAAAATCCGAGAGGCTCCTGCCGTGACAGGATCCAGCCACCAGGTGATGGCGTGGCTGGAAGAGCCAAACGCTGAGGAAGTTCCAGTGACTTTAAAGGCTTTACAGACTTGGTTCCTAAGGGAATGGTTCTGTACAAACCATATTTGCATAATGCAGCCTGGAAGTGTGGCTGGAGCACTTTCATCTCATTTTCATGAGGTAACGTGGATGAGCAGGAAGTGCCTATCCCTGAAAAAAAGATGTTTCAGAAAAATTAAGAAAAAAACTGTCTTAGTTCAAGCTTCCCTAAGGCAGCTTCAAGTGGAGAGATCAGGACTTATTTAGCAAATGATGAAGGTTGAATCTCATATATATACTGTGGTACTGGTAATTATGAAGGATTTGCTCAGAGGCCGGGCTCTCCCTATCCCTTTAAATCCTAGGACATGAATGGGGGGGAAAGCACATTTCCTCAGCAATTAACCTTCTCCCACAAGGCTAAGAAATGGATGAACTGTTGTCCATGTAATTCTCAGCTCCTGTCCTGAAGCCTTTTGTTAAAATCCACTGGGAAAACCTCCGTCTCTGCCGTGAGCTATCCCATTTGTGGCAGCTCCGACTGCCAGGATCAGCACCAGCCACTGCTGTCTCCCGTGGGAATGGCCAGACAGCCCAGAGCACAGAACCGCAGAATCCAGAGTGGTGTGGGTTGGGAGGGACACTGCCACTGTCCCAGGGTGCTCCAAGCCCCAGAGTCCCTCTCCATCCCTCCTGGAGGCCCTTCAGGCACTGGGAAGCTGCACCAAGATCTCCTGGGAGCCTCCTCCTCTCCAGGCTGAGCAATCCCAGCTCTCTCGGCCTTTCCCTGGGTCAGCCTCACACTCAGAGTGTCTTTGTGCCAGCCAGCCCAGGGGTGGCACCGTGCTGGCGCCGCGCCCTCAGACCAGCCATGACCAGGGCTTGCTCCCTCTCCTCTCGGTTTCCCAGAGCCCTCTCCCTGTGGCAGGACCAGCTTCTCACACAGCAGCTGCTCCGCTCTGCTCCTGCGATATTGATTTTAACAACAAGCTCTGTAAATATCAATATTTTTGTACTGGAAGCAGACGAAGCAGCCAGCGAAACGCACCCCGGCAGCCAACCAGCGGGTCAGGCTGCACAGAGCCAAGGCAAGTTTAATGAGAAAGTAAAGCAGACAGGAGGGAAAAGAGCTTGGGAGGAGAAGATCAGCGTGGAGGAGAGGAGAGCTCGAGTGGAGTGGGGGAAAGGCAGGCAGAGAAGCTGCTCACACACGCTGGGGCACGCCAAGCCTGGGGCAGGCTAAAGGAGACAGGGAGAGCAGGGACCAGCAGGGGACAGCCACCAGAACTGGAGCAGTAGTCTCTGGGTTTCTCATTTTTGGGTTGTTTCCACTAAATCCTACTCGCCTGGCCGTCACAAAGAGCCTGTGTTGGGCCCATTAAGTAACATTTTGTGATTTTGTGGGATTGCAAAATCCTACAAAATGAAGAGCTTGTGTGTGATTTATTTCCTGGCTGCCCTTCATTCCAGTGGCCACAGAGGAGTCCCAGAATATCCTGAGAGGAAAGGGACCCACCAGGATCTCCGAAGTCCTCCCAAGCCTGGCCCAGGCGTGGGCTGCAGGGGAAGTCAGCTGGGCAAAGTCTCCCTGGGCAAAGGGAGGGTTAAAGGGGAGGGTTCAGGGCAGGAGCCCACGGTGACCCTGCCCTGCAGTGGGGTGACCAAGCATTTCTCAGGGAGGTTCCAGAGGTCCCAGACCTCCTGAAGCCTCCAGAGGCAGGAAGGGGCTGCACCAGTGTCCCCCCAGCCCAGGGACCGGGCACATCCAGTGGATGGCTTCTCCCTGTGCTGGGGGATCAGGAAACTCCAGAGGGGACAGGAGCAGCGCTGCTGGCCCAGGACGGGGAGCCCAGGGACGAGACCAAGTGCAGGACAGTGGATATTTAGTGTTCCCTCGCCTGCACTTTCAGTAATCCCTTTCCAGGGTCCTATAACACAGAGCTATAGGCAAAACTACATTTTATTGTTGTTTCCTCATCCCAAACATCACCCAAATTAGCAAATATTGAACAGCCGAATGGAGGGAGGCTTGAGGCACAATCACTCCCTGTGTGCTTTTCATTCGGTTGATGTGTTTAGGTAGGTTGCTCATTAAACTTTTCATGAACTGGCAGTTCAGACGCAAAAAGCTGTGCAATGCCAGATTCTGAAGATTTCCTGTAATTTTTTATTAAGCCACAGAATTAAACAGATTTCCTCTAAGGGACTGTTTCTTCTTCAGAGAAACTGAGTCCAAGATCACAACAAACCCTGCCTGGTGAAGCCCCACTGCCTTTCTGAGACTCACATTTTACAGCTTGCAGGAAGAAAACTGCCAGAAACGGGAATTCTTCTGGTTCCCGAAGTCCCACAAGTTGCTGAACTCCAACCCACAGAGTTTGGGTCTTGGAGGTCTTTTCAAACCTTACTGGGAGGGGCTTTTGTTCCTTCTGCAGAGCAGCCCCTGTGCAAGGCCGAGCACACCCAAACCCTGCCCACCCCAGGACGTGTCCGAAGGGGCAGCTGGGCACGTCCAGGGGGATGTCACTGTCCCCGGGAGATGCTGGCACAGGAGCCACGTTTCCAAAGATGACGGAAAGGACAGATTTCAGTTGTTTTCTCCTTTCAGCCCTAAATGTGCCTCCTGTAACCCGGGTTATGAAACAGGGTTTATTTAAATGAGAGACTGATACAGTTCCAGCTAAACTCAAAACTATTCCTGATGTATTCCTGGCACAACAATCCCTGTCAAACTGCTCCAAGCCCACTCCTCCAGCACTCCCTCACCCGAATACTGATTCTAGATCTAATTTTCTTTTAAAAATAATTTTCATGTGCCAAAAATGATGTGACTTAAGAGCTCTAAAATAAAAATCCAACAGTCTGCCAATATAAGCTGAAAAAGCTCCTTTTTTAGAAGCAAACACACCTCAGCCAGGTGTGCCATTATTAGCTCTGCCATTAATTATGCCATTTTTAAAATTTAAACCTTTTCCCAACTACCTCACACTTATCTGAAATAAAATATTCAAATACATTCAGTGTCTCTAAAAGGGTAAATTCAGCTGTGAAGCAGATTTCCATTTTCCTAATGCTTTTTGGCACTTGCTGCTGTCCAGTTACATTAGTCTGTAAAAACGTTTCCAGATTTATCAGCCCCAAGTCCGTGCCAAACCAAATGTGAATTTATAATTCTGAGTAAATAAGTCCTGCACGAAAACTCTCTCAAAAACTAATAATTTGTAATAGAAGTTGATACATTTTAAATGCCTACAATCACAACACCGCACCCAAAAATGTGATTGATCAAGGCAAAAAATACCTTTTCAGGTAAATTCTTGACAAGACTAATAGCTCATATTTGTTCCCTGTTCTACACAGGATTCTGACAGAGAAGGCGAGGACATTTCAGACACATTACGCATTTTGACACTAAGTAACTGGCAATTAGCTGAAGTACATAATTGCATCTTAATGCAGCAAAGGAGAAAATAACAAAAAAGACTGGGAAAAGGGTTATACAACTGAGGGGTTGATGACAGTTAAAACCAACAACAAACCCAAACAAAATCTGGGGGAAAATGAAAGATAAAAACACAACCCCGAGGTGCTGGAATGACTCATTGCAGGCTAAAAAGGAAGGTGGGTGCCAACACCTGCAGCCTTCTTCAGCCAGGAGTCCTGGGAGGCTCTTCCAGGTGGGCTCAGTGCAATTTCTTCAGCTCTAGTTTTGGAATAGCAATTATGGTAATTAATGTAATTACAAACACAGTGCCCAGAGAAGCTGTGGCTGCCCCTGGATCCCTGGCAGTGTCCCAGGCCAGGCTGGACGGGGCTTGGAGCAGCCTGGGACAGTGGGAGGTGTCCCTGCCATGGCAGGGGTGGGAATGGGATGGGCTTTGAGGTCCCTCCCAATCCAAACCACTCTGGATTCTACAATTTTAAGAAATCAGATTCTGAAGTGCAGCAGTGAAAGCGTTGCCTTGATAGATCTGCGGAAGAAAACAGCGTGTGAAGCTCTTGTGGCTTTGAGAAATAAAAGATTGGGTGGCGATAGAAGAAAACCGAGAACGTTCTCAGAGCCGTAAATCCACACCGAGCTCCCGGTGCCGCTCCTCCTGCAGGGCTCTCCCAGCCCGGCTCTGTGGGACCTGATGGCCACAAACAAAGAGCCAAAGCCTTTCCAAACCTAGCCAGGCTGTTGGGTACAGCCTCAGAAAAGCTCTGCCCCTCAGGCTGAAAATACGACGCAAATACGCACCAGCGCCTTGTCTCTAATTTCTGGCGTAAATTACTCTGTGTTCGGGAAGATGCTAATTTGGATGTCCGTTCAGAGCACGGATCAGATGGATGCCGCTGTTGGAATTCAATTATCTTCTGGGCTTTCAGCAACCCAAAGCAACGTGTGTGTCCAGTGTGGCACCAATGTCCATTCGGGCACCGAGATCATCAAAGTGACAATAAAGTGAATCTCTTGTAAAACTCACTGCCTGAAACCAGCTCTGATTGCTGGGTGCATCATCCCAGGGACGCTGCAGAATCGGGCACTCCCCTGCCTCGGCTTCCCCTCCCCAAGACGCTGCCCAGTGACTCCGTGCCCTCGGCTCTCCCTCTGGACACTGCAACACCCGGGTTTGTGCCCTCACTGCAGCCAGAGCTGCGCTGGGGTCGGGAGGTTTTGGACATCAGAACATTGAGATTATCCAGGTTTAATCCCCACCTGTCAGCGCAGCAGCTCAGCCCAGACCATCCCAAAGGAGCCAAGGGGAGAGGAAAGGCCGAGGGACAGTCCTGCCATGGGGATGGGCACTGCTGGCAGCTCCAGCCCCAGGGAGGAGCGGGGTCCCTGCTCCACACGGGATGCCGGGGAGGATGAGGAATCCAGCCCGGAGAGGCTCCTGTGGGGCTGTTAGTGCCTGCAGGGTGGGGATGGGAAATCCACGTTCCCCCCCGATCCCTCCAGGACAGGGGCACAAATGTCCCAGCCCTGACTGTGCTTCTGAATTTCGGAGTTAAACCCAGAATATTTTTACCTGGCCCCAGAGCCATCTGTATTTATATTGACCCAGAAATTCTGGGATTTGTCTCTATACCCAAAAAAAGACTTGCACATCCTTCCTTTCTTTTCCCCTGAATTTTCCACCCCAGGAATCCTGGTTGCTGCACAGATTTGCCTTGGTGGGAGGCTGTGAGTTGGCCACTGGCAACACCACCAGATGCTGCAATATTCTAACTCTCATTTGAGTGGTAATTGTGCTCAATAGTCACAGCTTGCTCCTTATAGATAATTTGTTAAAAACACATTAATAATGCAAATGGAGTCCTGGCCAGGACCTGAGCAGCTGTGGAGTCATCCCAGACAGGGCAGAGCTTCCTGTGAACGCACCCACTTCAAAATGGTCAGGAAAAGAGCAGATTTTTTAAATAACCCTCTAAATGGTTTGTTTGCTTGGAAAATCCATGAGCCTCCCACTGCCTGCTTTGCCAGTGGTTCCAGGGCTTATGGGAACGGGGAGAACTGGGAAGGGCAGGGATGACCTTGCCGTGAAGAGACTTCTGTTGAGTCACTGCCACCTCTGGAAGCAGGATTGGGATGCAAGGAGTAAAGAGAAATGTTGAGATAAGGTTTCTCTGCATCTTTTTAGCGTTGCTTGGAGAGGCAGCTGCTGCTTGTTACTGAGATCCAAACTAGAGTAACGTTTTTAATTGTAAAAGTGATAAAGACAATGAATTATAAACGCTTTTAAAGGAATATATTAATGAATGTGGGGTATGATATAAAATTTAATTAGAATTTTAAGCCTTTAAGGATAAAGTGAATTAACTAAAAGGCTTTATAATGAACTAATATAATACACAAGCCTGAATTTAAATAGATTTTGAAGGTGTTTTAGACAGCTCTTGTATGGAAAAGCAGCCACACATGTGTCTAACTTTTTAATTGGTTTGGAACACTGGGAAGGGATCGATGCTGGCTTCATTTTATTTGAACATAACTTTTATTTATGCATATTTATTCCCTTATTCTAATGCTAATAGCACACTGGAAATTAGGTAGTTATGCAAATAACTTGATTAGATTAGGAAGAATCATGGAATATCCTGAAGGCACCCACAGGGATCACGGAGCCCAAGCCCTGGCCCTGCACAGACCCCCAGCCCCAGCCCCTGGTGACCAAACTGATCCCCAAGGTGTGACGTGGGTCCCCTCAGCCACGGCCCTCAAGGTGCTGCTCCCAGCTCCGGGGAGATCTTCCCAGTGGGAGCACCCAGATCCACCAGCTCCCAGTGCCCACGGGCTCCCTGCCTGCTCTGTCCCTGCCTCACCTTGCACTGCCCCTCCATCTCCACGGCCTTCAGGGAGCCCAGCCAGCTCTGGGAACACTCCCACATCCCATCCTCCAAAGCCCCACTGGGTTTTCACGGAACCATGGAATGGTTTGGGTTGGAAGGGACCTCAAAGCCCATCCCATTCCACCCCTGCCATGGCAGGGACACCTCCCACTGTCCCAGGCTGCTCCCAGCCCCATCCAGCCTGGCCTGGGACACTGCCAGGGATCCAGGGGCAGCCACAGCTGCTCTGGGCAATCTGTCCCAGCCAGCTCAGGGGCCCAGGTCTCCACTCAGGACTGGCACACACCGGGACAGGTTTGTTCAGTTTTGTTTTGTTCCAGGCCAAAGTCAAAGAACTTTAAATCTTCCACCTTATTATTAATAATTTTTGTTCTAAACCTTTCTTCAGCTAATCCCAGTTTTTCTTTTCTTTACAAGTGCCCAGAGAAGGATGTCAGGAGAGCACAGAGTTACAGGTGTGTCTGGATGGACTAAGCCAAGGTGCCATCACACTGCTCAGAGCACTCCTACACCTCCTGCCTTGGGTGGGGGTGTCAGATCTGCCCAATCTGACAGAGAATGAGCTGATACAACCTGACCTGTTCACTTAAGGGAAAACAGTTCTGAAAGGGGACAGCTCCTCAAACTACCCAGATAGCCAGAGATCCACTGGCTGAGATTTCAAGACAGATCCAGTTTAAATTAATGCTGGAAGAGCTCATCCCAGGTTTCCTGAAGCACACGCTGCTCCTCAGGCAAGGACGGATTTCTTTTCTAAAGGCGTTTTAGCTGAAAGAAGCTGGGACTGGGTACAACAACGGCACTGTCAGAGCACATCGGATCAGATGATCATTAATGTTTCTTCAGGGCTTAAAATCTATAAATCGGTCCCATGACAGTGGCTTGGGGCACGCCTTACGTGTGTCCACACGGAGGTCTAGTTTGGATCAGGTGAGAACTCAGAGGATCTCCTGGAAACTGCCCCTTTGTCACCTCTCGGATCACACCAGGAGAGGGCACGGAGCACCACGGCTGCTTCCAGAAGAAACTGAGCTGGGCCAGGTTGGACTCAATGGCCCTGGAGGTCTTTCCCGCGCTCAGAGATCCTGTGATCCTGAGGTGCTCGAGGGCACCAGCAGTGGGCAGGAGCACAAGGCATTGACCAGAGCCACCAAAGCAGCAGCTGCAGGACACGGCCTGTGGGTTCCAGGTTCTCTGGCCAAGCTGCTCCCCAGTTCCTCTCCCGCTGCCCCAGCACCTGCTAAGGCAGCCCTGGGCCTCAGGAACCCCCCAGAGCCCCGGGGCAGGACAGAGAGGGTGGCACAGGCAGGAGAGCAGCACTGCCTGGTGTGACAAGGACAGTGCCCGAGTGTCCTGAGGTGCACCGGGCAGCCACCGCAGATAATTATTTCAGAAATCAGCCCTGATGTTCGGCTGACATGTCAGCGGTGACAAATTCCTTAATGAAGACTCCAGCGAGTGACAGCTGTGGCCGGACCCACCGTGTTCAGCTGCTCTAACAGATCCCTGCTGCAGGAGTGGAGAGGTGTCAGGGACGGGGATATTTGTCCTTGTTAAGCCTCTCATCTGCAGAAAATGCCTGCATGTTCCTCGCTGGGAATCTGTTGTTCCTCCTAAATTATGCTGCACTACAAAGGAATAAACACTTCATGTGGAGAGCCAGGAGCCAAGGGGAGTTGGGAGCCCAGGAACCCCCAAGGAGATCAGTCCTTAACAGCTTTTAAGTGCAGTTGCTGGAGGCTAAAAGCCATCTTAAAAGCTCTCTAAAGAGACGAAATAATCGGAGTGAAGTGAAGCCAGAGTAGGACAATAGCCCAGGTGAGAAAGGAGATTGGAGCTGAGCCAGAGTAAAGTTTGTTTCCCGGAGAAAGAAATAAATAAATGAGAGAAGTAGAGAAAATCACAGAATGCACATGGAAAGCTTTTTAAAGTTCTCCGGGTACCCAGCACCACCCTGGGAGCTCTGTGGGTGGCACGGGACAAAGCAATAATGTCTCCTGACACTTCCTTTGAAGAATGACAAGGAGAGGCCACGGCAGGGACTGCAGAACCCCACCCACAGACCTACATCCACAGGGAATTTGATATTTCCTTCAGCGAGAGGGAAAGAAAATTCACGCCAGGAGACGGCTGTGGCCAGGCTGGGGAGGTGGCAGCTGTGCCACGCCGAGGTCCCAGCACGGGACACCCTCTGCTGCCGCCGGACCCGTGCACATCCCAGCCTTGCCTACTGGAGACTTTGGCACGGGTGCTCTCCGTGCCCTCACCGAGCTCAGCCGAGCTGCTCCACGCCCGCGGCAGCTCTGGCCCAGGTGGATGAAGTCCTTTTTCCCGTAAGGAAAACAGCGGCTCACCTGCCTCGGAGCGCTTCCAAAGCCTCTCCGAGTGCCTGCCACGGCTCTTCTGTGCGCTGGGCCGAGCTGCGCAGGACAGAGGAGCTCTGTGCTCTGAGCCCACGGACAGGCTGGGACACTACGGGAGAGGGGCTGTGTGGCAACAGTGAGGACAACGGGAAACAATTTCACTGCGACTTGGTCTTAAGTTTAGGAGGGAAGAGACTGCAATGGTTTTCTCCTCGGCAATAGCAAAGCAAAATAAAGGCATTCTCAAATACCCGGAAGAGCTTTCCTGGTTGTAAAAATACTCATTAAATGGGAAAACGGCAATTCCAGTGTCCCAGAAGAATGGGACGAGGAGATGAGGAGGAGATGAGGAGAAAACCCCGTCCCTGTGAAAGGTGTGACGGTGCTGATCCGCAGGAGCGTGGGGCTGCGCGGGCACGAGGCTCAGCCTGCCCTGGCACCACTTGTGGGCACTGATGCCTGAAAATTCACCTCTTAAATCAGTGGGACTCCTTGATAACAGAGTCGTGGCCTTCTGGCTGCTTCTGCTCCCCTTGCAACCCTGGGGCAATCCCCCTGCTGGGACCTGGAGCCTCTGTAACCCCTGAGGAGCAGCTCCTGGTGCCTCCGGCCTGCCACGGCCACGCTCCTGCCCGGCGCTGCAGCTGGCACTCCAGGCCTGGAGCCAGGGATGAACACTCCCAGAGCTCAGCCCCTCTCCGCACAGCCCGGAACCGTCCTGAGCGGCGACCCTGGGCTCCAAACCCCCGGTGACCACGGACATTCGGGTCACAGCCGCTGGCACAGGCGGCTCCCGCTCCCTCCCGCAGGGACCACGGAGCTCCCGCTGGGCCCCGGTGCTGGGGCAGCTCTGGTGGCTCTGTCAGGGCTTTACACTGGGCTTACAAACGCAAACACGGACAGATCCGCTCATCCCAACCTCCTGCAAACACATTTATCCTGCTGAAAGGAAGCTCCTGCTCCTGTGAAACAGCACGTGAATGAAACCATGGTTACAGAACTTGTCTCGGGTGTTAAATAGTGCATCACTGCAACATTTTCAGTCTCTAATCTCATTAGGATCGAACTGTGGCAAAGGATTAAAGCCCAGATTAGGAGCAGTGCAGGAGGAAACTCCATCCCTCTGCAGGGATAGGGCAGAAAGGTCTTGATATTGATTAGGATCTAGAACAGGGTTTACTCAACTAATTATTTTTTACTTAATGAGCCTTAACAATCTCAGTGTCCTCCTGACACCGTGGATTTCAAGGCACAGAGTTGGAAATGACCAGTACATCTGTCACCTGCTCTGTACCGCCGTGAGGAGAGAGGGGGGGAAGAAAGGATGGGGGGAAAAGGAGGAGAAAAAAGGATGGGAAGCACTATTGCCTCATCCTGCCTCCTCTTCTCTCTTAAAGTCTGCTAAATAAGCTTAACTCTAATGAGAAAGAACTATGAAAAACAGAAATAAAACTAGGGGGAAGCCCAGACAAAGTAGTTTTGGCAGTGGGGCAACGTCCTGAATGTCCCACAGGCTGCAGCCCCAGCACCCACCCTGTGCTGCATTTACGGGACTGGGGGGAACAGGATGAGCAGCCCAGGCTTTCACCTAAGGAAGCTGAGGGATGAGCAGGCAAATCCCGCATTTCAGATGCACCATCTCCCCAAGCTCCCAGGCTGCACCTGCCCTGACAGGGGAACTTTATTACGTTTGGATGCAAAACACAATTACCCTCTAAGTTAGCCTCTAATCTCTCCGAGGTGAGCCCACGTCTTGCTGCCTGCCTGGGAACATTTAATGAGATATTTGCATTATTTACAGCCAGCTTTCATAAACCCGTTATTTACACTTGCTTGCTTAGGAACGGGAGTGAGCCCAGTTAACCCTTTGCCCTCCAGGCTGAGTCCCCTCTGGCCGTGCTGTGAAGCTGCGACACGCTCCAGCCCACGGGAGAGCTGAAAGTGGGATAAACGGAGCTGTGCACACCCCGCACACCCCCAGGAGCCCCTGGCTGCAGCCTCGAGCTGGTGCTCGCAGGACCAGCAGGAGGACACAGGGACAGACACGGCCAGTTCCACCCCAACTCCCTTTCCACACAAAGCACAAAACTCGGTGATCTTTATGGCTTCTTTCAGAGTAAGGGGAACACGGGAAGATGTCACAGATCATAAAATCAGAGAATCATCAAAACTGAAATACACCTCCAAGATCCTCAAGTCCAACTTTGACAGAACAGCACCATGCCCACTAACCCATCACAAAGTGCCTCATCTGCTCCTTTTTTGAACAGCCCAGAGGTGGGGACTCCATCACTGCCCTGGGCAGCCCCTTCCAAAGCCTGGCCAGCCTTCCAGGGATCAAATTTTCNTCACAGATCATAAAATCAGAGAATCATCAAAACTGAAATACACCTCCAAGATCCTCAAGTCCAACTTTGTGATGGGTTAGTGGGCATGGTGCTGTTCTGTCAAAGTGCCTCATCTGCTCCTTTTTTGAACAGCCCAGAGGTGGGGACTCCATCACTGCCCTGGGCAGCCCCTTCCAAAGCCTGGCCAGCCTTCCAGGGATCAAATTTTCCCAACCTGAACCCCTCCTGGCACAGCTTTGTCCTGTCCCTGTTCCCCGGGAGCGGGTCCTGCCCCCCCTGCCAGGGAGCTGCGGAGGGTCCCCCCTGAGCCTCCTGCTCCCCAGCGCCCAGCTGGGTCAGAGCAAACGGGGATGGAAGCAAATCAGCCAAAAGGGCTCCCTGGGTAAAACGAGAGCTTCCGTGGCTTCCTGGGATGATCTTGTCCTTGCTGGTGACTCATCAGACCGATGAGAATTTTCAGCCAAATTCACAGCAATCATCGTGCACAAAGTCCATCACGTTAAAAAGGGGACTTGGTTTCAGAATATAAGAAAATGTTGACTTTTTTTTTTTTTTAAATATAAAGAACTACTCTAAAGTTCACTGTGCTGAAGTGAGTGATCTGTGTGCAGAGCCCCAGAGCCCAGGCTTCGAGACTCCTGGGGTCCTGGTCCCACCCTGAGCCATAGGAACCAGACTCTTTTCACCTCAGCAGGGACAGGAGAGAATAAAACTGCCAATTATTTCATTATGGATCTCACTGCAGTCATTTCAGTCCTCATAAGCCGTAAGAGGCACCTCTTCCCTCCAAGCACTCCGTGCCCAAGAGCCCCCCAGTGACCTGGGCAGGGACAATCCCTGCATGGAAAGGGCTTCGGCAGGAATGCCATGGATTTACCTGAGCTGAATTTCTTTGTCCTCCGAGAGCGTTAACTGCTGTTACAGCTTTCACACGGCTGTTCCTGCAGCACACAGCTATTGTTTCACCCGTGTTTGTACAGTCTGAACACGGCCAGAGTTTGCTCTGGGAGGGAGAATCACTCCCATCAGCCGTTTCCCTGGGATACCAGGTGGCATTTCCTGCACACAAACACGGGAGAGCATCACCTCCCTTCCCAAGAGCCGTGCAAGGAGGGCTGAGACCTCACCCAGCAGGGCTGGATTCGGAGCCAGAGTTTGCATATCTGATCCTGTCCCCAAAAAGGGGTAGAAGACCTAAAGGTGTGGAAAATGTGATGAGAATGGTGGAGTGATGGGATCCCAGAAAGGTCTGGGTGGGGAGGGACCTTAAATCCCCCCCAGTGCCACCCCTGCCATGGCAGGGACACCTCCCACTGTCCCAGGCTGCTCCCAGCCCCGTCCAGCCTGGCCTGGGGCACTGCCAGGGATCCAGGGGCAGCCACAGCTTCTCTGGGCACCCTGTGCCAGGGCCTGCCCAGCCTACGGGAAGAACAGGCAGAGGTTCTGATCAAAGCAATACCAAACCCAGCCCTGCTCAGGGAGGAGAGGCCGGAGGAGCAGCAGAGAAAACCGGGATGGCAGCAGAAGTGCGAAGTGGCCAACAATTATTTGTTGTTTCTCGAAACACAGGAACAAAGGGTTGTCAGAAAATAATTAAGAGAGTGGGTGCAAAACAAAGAAAAGAAAGTAATTTTTCACATAGTGCATAATTAAAGCGTGGAACTCATTACCACAGGATGCCGTGGGAGCCAGACACATAAATGGATTTGAAAGGCAATTAGACAAATTAATGGAGGAAAAGTCCATCAAAGCCTGTTAAACACAAAGCCATGGATAGAACTATTGACAAACCCACATCAGCACCTCTCTCTTCCCGTGGTTATCTTGGAAATGCCATTTCCCAGAGCCAGAGCAAAGGCAGCACCGCCGGGAATGGCCGGGAATGGCCAGGAACGGCCGGGAATGCGGGTCCCTCCCAGCCCCTGCAGGGACACCTGGAGCCCTCTGGGACAGCCGGGTGTCACCACAAAGGGAAGCGAAACCCTCACGGAGCACCAAGGTGGTTATAAATGAACGGCGAACACTCACAGAAAATACTGGCAATGCCAGCTTGGGAAATGCCAGTGCTCGGGGAAAAATGAAAACTCCGCCAACTGTTAAAAACTTCAGCTGAGTGACAGAATGTTCAGGCTGGAAAACCCCGCTGACCCCCCGAGCCCCCAGCACTGCCAAGGCCCCCACTGCCCCGTGTCCCCCAGTGCCACATCCACAGGGATTTAAATCCCTCCAGGCATGGGGACTCAGCCCTGCCCTGGGCAGCTGTGCCAGGGCTGGGCAGCCCTTTCCAGGAAGGAATTTCCCCTGGTATCCGGGGAAGCTGACCCTCCCCTGGCACAGCTGGAGAGTGTTTCCTCCTCTCTTGTTTGTTGTTCCTCGGGAGAAGAGGCCGAACCCCCCGGGTCCCTCCTGGCAGGCAGCAGCAGAGCTCCCTGCAGCTCACCTTGGCCACACGAGTCCATCCCAGCAGCTGGACGCTGGCAAGAACACGTTTCCATCTCTCTTCCAGCGGGAAACATAACCTGGGGCTGCCTATTGGTATTTTTTACGCGGTAACAATAAATGCTCTTTCTACTCCTTATTAAAGAAATGAGAGAACTGAATTTTGCGAAGTTTTAAATTGTTCCTGATGACAGGGAGAGATCCCAACCTCCCAGCGCAGCCCAAACACTGCACGCTGCCATTGTGATGCTGTGTTTTTACTTGGGGGAAAAAATTACAGCTCGGGTTGTTTTGGCACGTTTAAAGAACGATGCTGAATTCAAAAGTGGTTTTGTTGTAATTTAGAATTTGTACAGGAATAAAATAACAGCGAGTATCAGTGCTGGATTCCTGACACTGTGTTCTGCCCAAGCGAGGAGAGCTGAATGCAAACCCTTCTGCAGGCACCCACTGAAAAGCAAAACAGGGAAGGAAAAATTACAGCTCCAAACCCTGCCTGCGTACGTGAGCATTTTTCATTAAAACATATTGACTTTTGGATACTTTTATCTTAATTTGTAAATTCCAGCAGGAGGAGCTGACTCTGAGACATGCTGAGCTGAAAAATGAAGATGTGAAATCTAAAATACTGCTCCTGGCAAGGCAAACCTTCTGCTTCCACAAACACACCCCAGACTCTGAACTTCCCACCACTTCCAAGTCCTAATCCCATTTCCAGTCCTGTACCGTGGAAAGCCGTGGCAGGAGAATGCTGTAAGGCCCTCTGGGTGCATAAAAATACAAATGCAAACACCAGCCCACCAGTTGTATTCTCTAATTTAAACTAAACAAAAGGTTTTATTTCTGATTGGTTTTTCGGTTCTCACAATGGTACCTCTGATTTTCTAAACAGCTCCATTGATTCTGTATTATACACAGATATAGCTTAATATCGTAAAGCTCTTCAGAGATCTGCCATGTAAAACGTTTTGACAGTTTTTGTCTAACATCTCTGCAATGCTGATTAGGAATAATAAATAAAAAATGCTCCCACTAAGTTCTGTGTATTTGGGTTTATACTCAGGAAGTGTGGGTTTCGCTTTTGGCTTCAACAGCATAATTGCTTTTTTTAAAATTAATTTGCAGGCCTGCACAAGTTGGGTCATCTCCTGGTTTGAAGCAGAAGAACTTCAGTGCATAAAAAAATAAAAATTCCAGTTTTGTAGAATTTCCACTTCTGGGATGGATATGAGCAAATGATAATTACACCCAGCATTTAAATAGGTAAAATCGAGGTTTGGGCCCCCCTGAAGTGGCTATGTAACGTTTGTGCCTGATGATGGACAGAGAGCTGCCTTCATTAAATGGCACTGGAGCCTCGTAGAGGTTTCCAATAACTTTTTAATTACAGCTTAATGCTGCTTTCTAGCCCTGGCAGAATTGAAATTTCCCTTGTAACGGCTGCGTTTCCTATTCTGCCTTTCCTTTGGCCCAGGACGCTCCCAGAAGGCCGTGGAGCTGCAGCCCAGCAGCCCAGGCTGCAGCAGCAAAGGTTTGGGGCAGAACAACGTTTCCCTGCTGTCTTTGCAAAGTGCTGCTGTGCTGAGAGATGTGCCCAGAACCTGCGAGACCCCTGCAGCAGAACTGCAGGAGAGTTCTTTAGAGATTAAGAAGAAATCGTTCCCTGTAGGGTGGGCAGGCCCTGGCACAGGGTGCCCAGAGCAGCTGTGGCTGCCCCTGGATCCCTGGCAGTGTCCCAGGCCAGGCTGGACGGGGCTGGGAGCAGCCTGGGACAGTGGGAGGTGTCCCTGCCATGGCAGGGGTGGCACTGGATAGGCTTTAGGGTCCCTCCGACCCAAAACTTTCTGGGATCTGTGACTCCTCATCCTGGGACTGGAGCTCTCTTCCTCAGCGCTCCCCTCCCCGGACACCCTGCAGCAGAGTGGCTCAGCCACGCTCCTCGTGCCACTCACAGATCAATAATTTACAATCCCCATAATGCCCAGAATCTGCTCTCAGGCTGAAGGAATTAATCCTGATTGTAATTACCGGGAACATCAAATGAAATATTAATTCAGCCCGTTCATGTTTCCAGCCTCAGTCCGGCCCGAGTGCACAAAGGGTGACATTTAGGGAAGACAATATAAGATGTTCCATGGCAAAATTCTGATGTGCAGCAACTTTCTGGCTCTGAAGGGTTGTACTGGCTGTATTACAAGCTCACAATATAGGGCTTTAGGAGATATAAAAGATGTTTAAAAAGATAAAATTCTTGTTCTCTGGAACATTTCTGTTTGAATGGAATTCTTTCCTAAAGAAAATACCAAAAAAGAGGAGTTTTAAGTGATATTTCTATAGCACTGCAAAGCTTTGATTTCAAATGCACGGATCCCAGCCCCCGAGCTTCAGAGCCTGGAGGGGGTGACAGGCTGGTTCCCAGCCAGACCTGCAAGATCTGGGGTAAATCATCACCACCTTTGGGAATTATCTTGGTGCAATTTAACCTGGTCATAGCATTAGTGACCAGTTAGGTAGGGAGAAATTAGCAAACCATTTTCAAAGACTGGCAAAGTCTTTCCAGATTACGAACAGAAATTTCAGGAAGTCAAGAAAAGCTGAAATATTCTTCAGATGTAGAAATGTGACACTCAAACCTGAACCCTTGTTCTGAGAGAGTCTCCAAAAGAATCCATGTGAGTTCTGCTCGAAGCCACCATGGCAGGAATGAAACAGCTTGGATTGATCCTGTGCTTCCCAAACAGAGCAGAGCTTGTGTTTCCAGTACTCCTGCTGGCATGTTCAGCGTCATGGTGGCTTTAACCAGGGAGGTCAGGGAAAGGCTCTTCCCCCAGAGGTGCCGGGCACTGCCCAGGCTCCCCAGGGAATGGGCCCGGCCCCGAGGCTGCCGGAGCTCCAGGAGGGTTTGGACAGCGCTGCCAGGGATGCCCAGGGTGGGGTTGTTGGGGTGTCTGGGCAGGGCCAGGAGCTGGACTGGGTGATCCTGTGGGTCCCTTCCAGCTCAGGACATTCCAGGATTTAATGACTGACAAGACTCAGCAAAGGCAGTGTGATGTGTGATCCCCGACCTGAGCTGGTTCTGTGGGAGAGCCGGGCAGAGCCTTGGGCCCAGCTGGATAACAATGGCTCTTCCCGCTTCAGAAGGCTCTGGAATTCAAGTGTTCTAAGCCAGGACTAAGCACCCTTTAGCCTGGGCTCTGTAACGTGGTGCCACACCCTGGCGTGGTCCATCAGGCACTTTACGGAATGGAGTTGCACAGGCTACTGGAAAGGGAAACACAGCCCAATTTCTCTCTGGCTGATGGTCTGAAGTAATTAGACCATGTCTGTGCACTTCTGCAATTACAATTATTAGCAAAACCAAAATATAATCCTAATAATCACAACAATGCAGCAGGGATGTACTTGGTGTTCATCAGCTCGGAACTAACAAAGCCCCACTCCTGGGAGGATTGCGCTGACAATCCTGGCCGTTAAAGGGCTGTTCCTCGCTCCCAAGATCAAAAATAGAGACTAATTTATTACCTCTAACTAAAATTTTATCCCGATTTCCCTACTGAAATGATGCTAACGCTGCTGGTGTGCAGACCCTGCAGCACGAGTGAGGGGCAGGCAGCGCACACACGCAAAGGTTTTAATCCCCTAACTCCTGAAAACCAAGGAACATTCTACTCTATTTCCAAACTTTTCACTCCGCACTGAACTCCCTGTTCAGCGGGCACTAAACCTCCCTGTCCTGGCAGAGTACAGCTCCTCCTGTGCCTTCTCACCCTGTGCCTTCTCACCCTGTGCCTCAGGGGGAGGGCACCGAATGAATCCTCTCCTTTACAGCAGGGAATCGACGGGGAACAACAAATGCTGAGTGACGAGGGAACACTCGTTTTATATCACGAGGCAACTCACAGGAAACACCGGAACACAGCCCAATAAACATCTTTATATGCAGCAGAACCGTGGTGGGGGTGTGCACACACCTTACCGGTTAATTAAATACAGAATTCCTGCATGGAAAAGAAACATTTTGCATGGTCCAGAGCAAATCATTTCCAGTTTCCAGGCGCTGAGCACACATTCCCTGGCAAGTTCTGTTAATGCCCTTTGGCAAGGGAAAGGTGGGGACTGGGAATGGGAAAGAAGAGAGAGCACTAACTCCTGCACAGGGGGCCAGGCCTCACCAGGCTCTGGGGCACCTTAAACACACAAAGTCCAGGCACCAACCCCAGAGCTCCTGTCCTCAACACTCTGGATCAACCCTGGCTCTGCAGGGCAGGGCCTGGCACCAGCTGTGCCCATGGGGCACACAGGACTGGGGGCAGAGCACAGCCCCAGCTCCCCTGGCACAGTCCCGAGGGACAGGGATCAGCCCCAGCTCCCCCTGGCACAGTCCCGAGGGACAGGGATCAGCCCCAGCTCCCCCTGGCACAGTCCCAAGGGACAGGGATCAGGATGGGTTTCCCAGGACCTGGCCCAAGTCCCTTCCCTGGGGAGGTGTGGACGTGGCATGAGCTGAGGCTGGCAGCTCTTTGCAGTGATTTGTAAAACCTCATCCACTTCCCCTCCGAGGGCAGAGGCATTTGTCCAAAACTTTACGTCCCTCCAATTATGCCCGAAGTTCCTGGGAAGGTGGCACTGACTCATTCCTGACAGAGCCCAGGATCCCAAAGGGACCCAAATTACTCCTTCCACAAGGCTAAATTGCCTCGGCAGCAAAATGATGAAGAAGGAATCAAATGTAAGCTTGAGGGAAATCTTATGGTCAATAATACATTATTTATGTTTTAAATTAGTTTCTCACGTACATCATTAGCATAATTGCCCTGGTCTGGGCCAGGTCCAAGCATGTTCCCTCACGGAAATTAATCCAAGGCAATCACACGGAATTTACCTGGCTGGGAATGAATCCCCCCGGTGTTTCCAGTAGTGGGGGTGTAACAGCACAGGGCTGAGGGAAATCACTGCACAGCCCCCACAGAAACACCTCCAACTCCTACAAATCTGCTCGACTGGGTTCCCTATTGCACCTCCTCCTACCGTGTCCTCTTACTGCCTTGGGGTTGGTTTTCTTTTTTTCTCCCCGGAAAGAACAGTCCAGTCCTCACACAATATTCAATGCAAAAAATATCTCCCCATTTTCCAGCTGGCTGTCTCCAAGCTCTCCCAGTGTCCCACACCCACCCCTCTGCCAGGGCTGTCACATTTCCATCCCCTCTCCCTTTCAATCCTGGACTCTCACCATCCCGTGGATTTCTGCCATCCACCAGCAATCCCTCTGTGTGTGTCCACCTTTGAGGCTGAGGGCAGGATTGGTGTAAAACCAAACCCGGTATTTGCTTTTCCAAAGACCTGTGCACATCCGTGATAAGCTCGTTTCTTCATCTCCCTTCTCCTTCTTTTGAAGTTTGCTCCCCAAATTGAGACCCACGTGCCATTGGCTGCCCCTGTGCAAGGTGGGAATGGCATTTCTAAAGGGATCAGCCGAGGACATCAAATACTAAAAGCCTTTGCAGGAAAGAAATTTCTGCTATTTTTGAAGCGTCAGATCTCTCTAAAAGCACTTCAAAGACAAAAGGAAGGGATTTGGCCCCACTTTGAGAAGAGGGCCATAAAGATGAACTTGTTAAGCCCCTGTTGGCTCCGTGAGGGGCTGCCACGCAGTGATCTCCCCACATCAAAGGTCACCACTGCTGCACTGCCAGGCTTTGGGACACGGGGACACCCTTGTCCTCTGGAATGCCAGAACCATGAATTGCAGGAGTGGCTTTGATGACTTCAAACTGTGCTCCCCACTAGCCAGACTCACGCAGTTTCTTGTTGTTTTAGTGTAACACACAAAAAAGGGGCATACTGTCAATCAAGAATAATTAATTTAAAAATTAGCATTTCGAAACACTTAATGCAGCATTTGACCCCATGAAACACTGAAGAAAAGCCATTTAGCCAATTATATTGAAAACCAGCCTGGCAAAATAAATGTCATTTTTCATATTTGGATTAAACCTTTAATTCTTCCATGTGATTTCATCTGAAACACCAAACTTCAGCGTCTTCATGGTTATCCAGCAAGTGCTTCACTCCAGGGAATGCGTTCCACAGCTACTCTGTGCTTGTGACCAGTCCACGGGCAGGCTGCAGTGCCTGAAATCCTCCAGTCTGCTCAGCTCTGTGGCACAGTGAGCTTGGACTTGATGCTCTGGGAGGGCTTTTCCAGCCTCGGGGATTCTGGGAATTTCACCAAATCACGTCAGGTTTTATCTGGCCAGGATTGGATGGCCTAACCCAAACACACCTCCAAATTATCTATGGAAATCATGCCGTGATTTATGGAAGCAATTTTTGCACTTACACGATACTTTTATCACAGAAACAACAACAAACTACTGGCAGTGTTTTGGTCCTGCTCCCAAACCCTCAGTCACCCAGAAAAGCACAGCCAGATCCCCACTGGCCCCGTCCACGTCCCCATCCCATACCCCTCACGGCAGCCCTTTGCCTGCAGCGCACCCTGTCCCCATCGATCCGTGTCCGGATCCGCGCCAGCCAGGACTCCCTGTGCTGGTGTCACACGGGTGTCACCCGCAGAGCTGGCACAGACCCTTCAGCATCCACCTTTTACTCCACGGCTGCCCTCATCCAAATGAATCGAACACTCCAGTCCTTTTTAAGGAGTGCTTGGCTTGCTTCCAGAACTGTTAAATGTTTTTCCAGAGGCCTTCGATACAGGATGAACTGTCTTTTTATTATAAACACTGTCAAAGGTTTGAATTGCTGCTCTGCGTCCCATCGTTTATCATCTCCCGAATCCATACCGATCACTGAGCTTGTGGCCCTGCCTTCGTGTTCATTCCTTCCCCACACAACAACAACTTCATCCTGGAACAACTTCTTAATGGAATCGTTTGAAAGAAAAATTCCAGCACTGCACATTTCTCATTACTGACAAATCAGCACCTTGCCAAAACAGTCCCAAGCAGACACTCCAGTGCTTTCAATTCCCTGCATAAACGTAATTAGTAACTTCGCATCATTTTCTGAAGGCGTCGGCATCACTTTGTGATTCATCCCGGGGACCGAAGCCGATGTGTCTCAGAAAGCCACCATGAGAAAGCCAGCCGAGGAGCAGTGACTGCACAGTGGGGGCAGTTAGGGGAGCACCGCGGCTGCTGAGGCACCGCGGGAAGGGTCGGGGCTCCCACACCTCTGCAGCAGCACAACCACCCCGGCTCCAGGAGGAGGCACCTTCCTCAGGTGCTCCACGGTCAGCTGGGAAACACGACTTCTCCCTGTTTTCAGGAATGGA
This sequence comes from Rhagologus leucostigma, assembly GCA_013397725.1. Taxonomy (NCBI): domain Eukaryota; kingdom Metazoa; phylum Chordata; class Aves; order Passeriformes; genus Rhagologus; species Rhagologus leucostigma. Next base: position 548,346 of record VZTD01004104.1, read on the forward strand.
AGTGGATCCTGCTCCCAGCACCTCCTGACCCCAGCACTTCCCAGTCCCAGCATTTCCAGACTGAAGCATCTCTTCCCAGTGGGAAAATCTCATGGAAAAGGGGGTGAGAACGATCACAAGGAAGAAACGGAGAACATTTCAATGGGTGGGGAAAAAGTAGTGGAGGACACAGGACCCCACTGAAGGCATGAAGTGAGCCTTTCTTGGTAAAATGCACCCCTGAAACGGGATGGAGGCAGCAAAGTCCCTCTGGCTGCTCACTACAAATCCAGCCCCAGGAAATCCCTTCTCACTCACCCATCAGCAGCCCAAAGGCAGCGATGCTGAGCACAGTGGAAGCACAGCACTGCACAGGAGAGGCTCCCCGCGTGGCGGAAGGATGACTCTCCAAGTCCCTGAGACCACCAGCAGAATTCCCAAAAATATGTAGAACTCCATGTAACCAATTTAAGCCACGAGCCAACTACACTGACTCCTGCAAGGTTTGCACCTGTTCGTTGTTTTTCTCAAATGCCACGAAAATTGGCAGCAACGTGAAGTGAATGTGCTGAAATTGTTCCTTAATAAGAGTGAAGTGAGAATTAGAACAAAAAATAACACAAATATTGTGTTTGCAGCCGAGAGAACAAAGTGTTCACACTTCCAAGTTGATGTCTGAATGTTCTTACTTTTCCAGTGGTAGTTTAATGGCAATTTCAAAGGAAGAGAGGCAGTGGAGGGAGTATGCTTGGGTTTAATAGGAAACAGATTAACACAGCCAGTGGTAAAGGAGAAAAATAAAATACTCTGCCTGCAAACCCTTCAGTGTGAGGGTGACCTCGGGTGTAATCCACCTCCAAGATATAAAAACCAAGCCAAGGTACAAGGGGAGTGGATCAATCACTCTGATGACACAACAAGGCACGGCACTCGGGAGGTGGCTCCGTGCCCAGGACAGCAGGAATTGTTCCACCCCAGCTTCATCCCCCAGGGAGGGGAAGGGGAATCAGAGCTGACATTCCCAGCAGGTCTCAGTGACCGTGGCAGGGACAGCCCCGTGCCCAGCCGGAGCTGCACCCAGCTCTGGGACTGGGGTGGCTCCGGCAGGGACTCGTGCTTCACCCCGCGATGCGCTGCCGTGCTTATGGCGAGCCCTTATTCCACCCTCTGCCCTCTCAGAGCTAATCAAACTCCTCTGACCACGAACAGCCAGAGCACTGACGCTGGTTTTACTGTTTCCTTCTCTAAAAAGCCTAGAGTTGCTAATCAAAAGCTTAGAAGTGACTTGAAAATTTCAAAGAAAAAATGAAAATTGCTGAGGTTAATGGAGTCCAAGCACAGGAACCATGGCACAATCCACTTTTAGGTACCTGTGATCCCTTCTTAACTTTTCTCTCAGATTTCATACAGAATTTTACCCATTTGGGTAAGATTTGCCTTTGTCCATAACCTGAATATATCACAGGAAATAGCCATCTTTCCTGCCAGTTCCCTTCAGGCACTGGTGCTCAGGGGGGGTCACCTGAGCTGCAGCTTATTTCCAGTACTTCCCTCACCACCACAAGACTCCTTTTAATATCAATATTCTTCAATATTTGTGAAAAAATACTTGATCTTGGGACAGCCCCTTCAGCACCAGGCCAGTGCTCCTCTCCCAAGTGCTCCTGTGGCCAGTTAAAAACAAAGCCAAGCCCATTTCCCAGCTCCAATAAATTCTGAGGAGAGCTAGAGAGGATTACACGCAACAGCCGAGCGGGCATATGGCATTCCATCCAAACTGACAGTCGTCCAAACTGTTCCTGTCACAGTTATTGGAAACTGCTTTATCCACATTTGCGCGGTACTTGGAAAAAAAAAAGGATCTTAAAAAATGGAGAATGAATAAACCACCACCATTCACTGTTAAAAAGACCCCTTCTTCAAGAGTTAATTAGTTCCAACTGTTGAAATATTTTGCTGTGCCCACCAACTGCTGCCAGCCATTCTGAAGGCTTCACAGAGCTCTACAAAACCCCAGGCAGGAAGGTTTATGGGCTAAAATCAGCGCTTGATAGCAGTGCAAAGCAGTAGAGACAGAGCACACAGGGAAGCAGGAAATACAGTTTGTGTATCTGTTTCTGTACCTGTACACACACACGTGCACACAATTTCCACAACCTATTGATGGAGTTTGTAATCCAGTCCTTCTATGAAAACCTTAAGAGAGAATATGGAATTTAGATTGACTCCTGTCCTAAAGCTCCCCTCTGAGTCTCCTCACCACTAGCTCCTACACTGAACTCGTTGGGCTCCAACCATCAATTTGTCTGAAGACCTTTAGAAATTGACATTTTACCAAATATTTAATCCTTTTTTTCTTTTGTCTCCAGCAAAATAATTGTTTTAACATTTTAGGTAAAGTCTTTTGTTGTGGATCGGATTTCTGGTGGATGTGTTCTGAGGCTGGGACGAGACGTGGCATTTGAGACCATTACAAGGCATGTACTGACAGGACACAGGGAATGGCTTCCCACTGCCGGAGGGCAGGGATGGACGGGATATTGGGAAGGAATTGTTCCGTGTGAGGGTGGGCAGGCCCTGGCACAGGGTGCCCAGAGCAGCTGTGGCTGCCCCTGGATCCCTGGCAGTGCCCAAGGCCAGGCTGGACAGGGCTGGGAGCAGCCTGGGACAGTGGGAGGTGTCCCTGCCATGGCAGGGGTGGCACTGGATGGGATTTAAGGTCCCTCCCAACCCAGACCATCCTGGGATTCTCTGGTTCTTCCAGCACAAGGCAGATCTTTCTCCAATTTATGTATTTAATTAAAGCTTTTCAGATCAGTATCAGTCAGAGGTGCCAGTGCAATTCTCTTCACTCTCAGGTTTCACAAGGATCCAAATCATTCATTAAACTTTTGATTTCTCTCTCCCACACTCAAACTTACACAACCCCTCAAACATCCCCAACCCCTCACACACACAACCCCTGGGATTTCCAGCTGCTCCGGCTGCAGGAGCTGTTGGCCATGGCCAGGTTGTGGAGCAGGATGTGGTTCACGTTCCTCCGCACACAAACAGTGAGCCAGTGGCCACTGACAGTGGCAGCAAACGGCTCGGTGGGACCTGGCAGCAGAAGTTACCTGCAGGACTTCCCTTCCTGCCCTCGTGCAGGCTGGCACTGTCTTCACCAGCCCTGGTGTAAGGGAAAAGCTGAGGGGAAGAGTCCCCATGACATTGCAATTATGCAGAGGTGACATATAAATAAAACCTCCAGGCAGGAGGAGCTGCCTTTTCATATTAAGATTGAAATAATTCTCAGATCAGGCCTGTATTTCTGTGAGCACTGTCACAGCAATTAGAGGTTTTAAGGAAACCAAAGTCATAGATAATGTATTGAAATAATAAAGTGACATTTTGATATGCAACCAGCAGACATTAAGGAAATGACAACTGACTCCAAAACGTCCAGAAAGATATTTAAATCAGCAATGCTGAATAAATTAAATGAGCAATTACTAGTATGTTTGACAAAGCATGATACAACAATATATTAGGCATATATTAGCCCAGCCTTTACTCACTGATCTTTATCTGCTTTTAATTAATGAATTTAATTGACTGTAAGGGAGATTTGAGAATAGCTTGTTACAAGGCAAGGAGGAAAACCATTTCATATTTTGGAGAGGAGACACAAAGGGAATCTGGAGCAAGAAACACGGGGGTGGAGCCAGTCCTGGTCTGTATCTGTGCTCCCAGAGCTGGGAAGGGACAGCAGAGTCCCCAGCAATTGTGATTTTCACACGGAACCCAGTTCCTGCTGCACAGAAAATAAACCCAGCCCTGCTGAGCCGCCCTGGATCAGCCCCAGCCCAGGGCAGTGTCCGTGCTGCTCCTTCCCTGCACACAGGGAGGGTGTTCAGCCCTGCCTGGGCCTCACCAGGCCCGGGTTATTCCCTTCCAAACCCTGGATCTTGTATGTTCTCTGTGCTCTCCTACGCGCTCCTCTGTTTGCACCTGTGTCAGTCTGAGACATTATTCCAAAAAAGCATCGATAATATTAAGTCAGAAAATAAGAGCAAACTCTCTAAAATTGAAGATTTATTGTGCTATTATGCACATAATCCTTAAAAAGACTGAACATTATTATTATTATTTTAGCTTTATTTTCAACTGCATTTTAAACAACAACTTTGTAGTTTTCTCTCTTTGCTACACGTGGGGATTAAAATAGATGTTTAAACTATTTGAAATTAGTTCTGTTTTCCATATCTGGAGAATACAGACTTAAACTGTCTGAAATTAGTTAAGCCTGAACTGTCAGATGGAGCTCACTCCTGGAGTAAAAGCTATTTAAAGATAAATAAAGATATTTAAAGATATTCTCCTAGTAAAAGACATTTAAACGGCTCGTGGCTTTGCCACTTCCAGAGCGGAGCAGTGAAAGGACCGGCAGCACCACAGGGAATGAACCCCAGCAGCTGTAACTCAACAGGGAAAGGCAGCGCTGAGGGGAGAGGCTGAGAGAGCTCAGCGCTGCTCTGGCTCGGGCGAAAATGAGTCTCTGGTAAAGGACAGCAGGTCTGGAGCCTTCGCCATCCCCCCTTCCCAGGGCTGGGCTGTGCCGCCGTGACAGCAGGAAGGGCTCAGCGACTCCAGCTCGGTTCCAGGGAGCCGCGGTGCAGACACATCCTGCGGGAACTGTTCCCTCCGCAGGCCCTGCCGATGGCACACGTCCCGGCAGCCCTCACGTGGCTCCTGTTTGTCTTCTGTCCCCACCAAACACGAAACAATAGGGCCAAAACGTGCTCTAAACCCTGAAGGTGCCATTTCTAACAAGTCTAGCTCAGAAGGAATGATCCCTCACAACTCCCTGCAGCTGCCAAACCCACAGCAGGAGAAGGGAACAGGGAGTCAGCAGAGCAGCCAGGACAGGAGCTCAGGGAAATCTTCTGGGGAAGGACTGAAAAACCCAGGAGTGTGCAGGGGGATGCATTTCTTGGATGCATGATTCCTTTCATCCATGAATTTACAAGCACAAAATCTCAGCAGCTGGAGAGCAGCTTCTCCTGAGCCAAAAGCAGCTTGGCCCCACAGAAGCGCAGCCCCTGACTCCACAAACACAGCCATAAACTACTGATAATTCATTTACTGTCCCAGAACTTCGGTGATTTGGGGAAGTGCCTTGGGTTTTTCCCATATAGGAAGAGATGGCAAAGCTCCATGTTCCGCACAGGAGGGAACACAGCTCAGGAAGTATTTGGGAGAACAAGTACTCACCATTACTGCAAGGGGGAATAGATCCCACTGCCTGGGGGCAGGGATAGATGGAATATTGGGAAGAAATCGTCCCCTGGGAGGGTGGGCAGGCCCTGGCACAGGGTGCCCAGAGCAGCTGTGGCTGCCCCTGGATCCCTGGCAGTGCCCAAGGCCAGGCTGGACGGGGCTGGGAGCAGCCTGGGACAGTGGGAGGTGTCCCTGCCATGGCAGGGGTGGCACTGGGTGGGCTTTGATGTCCCTGCCAACCCAAACCAGTCTGGGATTCCATGGTTTTCCAGACAGGAAATACCCCCACACATACCCCCAGTTTTTCCAGGAACACTGGAGCTGTTTTTTCACTGACCTTCGATAAGCCAGGACAGAACAGCCCCATTTTTGTTCACAGTCACAGCTGAACACCTTTTGTCAAAGGCCCAAACCTGTCGAAGGGAGGCTGAGGAGGGAACTTTGGGAAGCAGGAGCACCCCCCTGGTCGGCTCTGCCTCGCTTTGCTCCTGGACAGCTCCATCAGTAACAGCCCAACAACAACTCATCAACCACTCTAACAATGCCATTAGCTGGGCAGCTCCTCGGCACAGCACCGGAGGGGCCAGGAGAACAAGCTGGCATAACAGCTCCAGTTGTATTAAATATTAAAATATTGTTAAATATTAAAACACAAAGCTTCTAAAAGATAAAAGCCAAGCAAAAGTCGCCACCCATTCCAATATTTTACTTCGTTCTGTCTCAAAGCATTTTGTAACAGAAATGGTCTGGGCACCTGGGAAAAACCAAAGGATAAGAACAGCACTTAATTACAGCATTAAACCATCGGGTTCCTGCTGACTGAGAGAACACAGAACCCAGTAATTCAGATTTGCTTGACAAATTCATCTTCCTTTTCCCTGTTTCTGACTATAACATGCACGGGAGGAAGGGGAGGAGTCCCCAAAAGGAGCAGCTCCTCTGAAATCCTGCCCCTCATCTGCTCATATACAAGGAATTTCATTTTTTTTCTTCTTCAGGGAAAAAGCTCCTTTTATTTCTCTCTGTGCAGTGACCCTGATCAAACCCATTCTACTGAACGCGGGTGCAAGACAAGAGAAGGGTAAATTCTGTGAAGCCTTTGCTCAGCACAAAGGCTCTGTGTTCAATGGCAAAGTCACCCAGGAGAGCTTCCATGGATCACTGCATCCTCCGAGCCTCTCTCAGCACAGCCAGGAGCACCCAGAGCTGGCACTGCCCTTCCCCAGGAGCACCAGGCAGGGGCTGAAGGTTTTCATGGCACAGGGAGTGGGAGAGTGAACGGGGAGAGACAGACAGACCGGAGAGAGGAGAAATTCCAGGCTGCCACTGAGCTGGAGGTGTGAGGAACAGGAATCTGCTCTTCCACCAGAGGACAACAGGATTCTGTGTGGGAGGGCTGGACACAAAAAGGGAGACCTGCAAACACAACAGCTGGTGCTGGGGGCTCCAAACCTCAAAATAGTTTGAGAAAGAGTCCAAAAACATATCCAGAATCACAGAATCATTCAGGTTGGAAAAGCCCTCTCAGAGCATCGAGTCCAGCCACTCCCAGCACTGCCAAGGCCACCACTGCCCCATGTCCCGTTTTCCTTTGGGTTAAAGTGTTCCTTCATGTTTCATCCCAAGCAGCTGTCACTCATCCAAGCACTCCCCCCCTGCCAAAACACCCAAAGGTTCCCCACCTCTGAAATTCCCAGAGTTTTGGGGGGAACCAACATGTGCAGACCAGTAAGGGAATAAAGATTGGGATATGGGATCAGAACCTACAGTCCCCTGGATTTATAGGACACACAGGATCAGAGCAGACCTTCCCACAGGCCTGGAGCTGGGAAGCACTCGGATTTTCCATGCCAGCCACCAGCACCCCCTGGCATCCCCCTCACCCCCAGCCCAGGGCCAGCAGCAAACTCTTTAATTACAAACACTGTGCTCTAAAATTGGATAAATGCACCTAATTGGCTTTTTGGTTGTTTGCACAAAGGAGTGGAAAAAGCACCTCTGAAGGATGGCAAAGCAAACAGGATCTCCAGTACCTCAGGAATAATTGTCCCTTCATTCACGGCCGGGGTAACCATGGCAAATAACTGCTCTGTGCTCAGCCTCCTCACTGCTGAGGCTGAATTACCTCTTCACTAACAACCACTTGGAGAACAATTAAAGTGGCGTAAAAATTGGATTTTTTTTCTCCTCAGAAAGCTCAGGGATGTCCATTCACGACATTTCAAAAATTTTTCTGGAAATCTCTGCTTGTGCAGCAAAAAGCAGTGGTCACCACTACTGGCACAAACTTACATTTATTAACATTCCGTCCCTTAACAGAAGGGAGAACACTGGCACACACAAGGAGGGGTGACTTTCAAACTGAGAGTGGGTTTAGATGGGATACTGGGAGGGAATTCTTCCCACGTGAGAGGTGAGGCCCCGGCACAGGGTGCCCAGAGAAAGCACACGGGGAATGCTCAGCAATGCCTGCCAAGCCGGGGCCAGGCACCCCTCGGAAGTGCAGGATTCCTGTGAACCCCGGTCCTTCCATGCACTGACCACCCTGCCCGTGAGGAAATTCTTCCTGGTGAATTCAGATCTTCCTGTTCATCAGTTTGTACCCATCAGGTTACTGCACCTCCTCCTCCTCCTCAGCCCAGGCTGTGCTTGCCTGGGAGCTCCTGCTCAGACCCACCGGAGCTCGGCTGGAGCTCGGGGGCAGCGCAGGGAAGGGCAGGAGGAGGATCCACACCAGACACTGCAGGACACGGGGACATCTCTGAGCCTCTGACAAACACAGAAGGTGCCCCCGGGGGTGCCATGGGAGGTGGCACCGTGCAGGGGACACCGACGTCCTCCTGCCAACCTGCCATATGCAGCCCTGTGTGACAAGGACAAAAGCCACCTAAGGTCAGGCACTGCCCTATCTACAGGAAAGGCTACGGGCACTCGCATTTATTTCCTGATTTCCTGACTTAAGGCCTCAGTGGTTCAGTGTGATGAGGTTCTGGAAGGAGCTGTGCCTTGCACCTTCTCAGGGTCTTTGGAAAGCCCTCTTGGAATCCACCACAGCAAAGCAGAGTCCTCCCTGCATCCTCCCTGCATGCAGAATTCACAGTAGCTGGCTGGAAATTAAACAGCATTTCCAAGAGACTTCTATTTCCCACTACGCTGTACATCAGTTTTTGCAGATGGCAAAAAGGCAGAGATGAATCAAATAACTGGTTTGTAGCAGCACACCAAGTATTTCAGACTGGAGAAACCAAGTTAAAAGGAAACCAATATGAGTACCTGTTTCTAACTGGAATGATTTGGGAAGCTGGTCCTTTTTTGGAGGTTTACTGGCACTGAGGCACTGCTGTTCCTATGAGCACCCCCTCCCAGCCCTCGCTCACTGTGGCCACACAACTGAATATTAACCTGAATATTCAAAAACTTATGGACAACAACACCTGCAGGACATAGATTTCTGTTAATTTTCTTTTCTTTCTCTCTGTGTCTCCTCCATTTTAATATCTCTCAGTGCAGATTAGTTATAACCTTATTAATTAACTGGCCACCCCACTGAGATTTGGTAAATTTGGTTACATAACCGGGCATTTAATAACCATTATAAACATGGATATAAACTGGCACTGCACATTTTGGTGAGAGTTGTGGGCAGTCCCTCTCCTCCTTTTCCAGTGGGGAGCAGCTCTCCCGCCCTGTGGTGCTAGACCATGCCCCATTCCTGTTATTTTGCAGAGTCCTGACCTGAATTCCAATGGGAGAGGGAAGCGCTGCCTCCCAGCACTTCGGTGTTCCCCTCAGCTCAGTGCCAGTGCAGGCTGCTGGCCTCAGCTGTTCCAGGAAATTCCTATTCAGGTCACACACGTCCCTCACAGACCCCACATCCGTATTTCACAGCCTTACTGCGTGGCTGGAAAATCAAGGATACATTTAACTCCACGGCCCTTATTTCCTAAGCCTGGAAAGATGAATTTTCTTGGAATTTCCTTGTGCTTGTAGCATTTCCCTCATTTACTTCAGCTCCTTTCCCTCCCCACTGCACACGGAGCCCTTCGCCTCTCAAACTGCCAGAGCCCACCAGCCTCACCCCAGAGACAGCAGTTTACCCACAGTCAAATCCAATTTGGCTTCCCAGTTCCCAAGGGCATCCTTGCAGTGCTGTGCCATGTGCTGTGTGAGTCTCTGCAGAACACTCTAATGCTGTGAAATGAGGGTTCAGATGATCCTAATTTGAATTAACACAGCCCATCCCATGGCAGGGCCACGGTTCCCTCCTGGAGAGAAGCCACGGGCAGGAGCAGGAAGGAGCTGCATCCCCCTCCTCCTGACAACACACCTGGGAGCCTTTCCCTCTCTGTCTCTCTGCCTTTATTTTTTGTTTGTTTGGCAGGTTTGAAATTGTTTGTTTGTTTCTCTATTTGTTGACTTTTATTGGGGGTTTTTGTGTGTTTGTGGGTTTTTTGTTAGATCTGTGTTGGGCATTTATATAATAACAAGAGACCTGTTTTGTCTCCCAGTGAATGACTCCTGTTCTACAGACCAACATCTCTGGAGCTGCTGCTAGCGTGGGGTACAGAACTTCCCAGTGGACACTGCTGGCTCCGGGACAGCTCACTGTCCCCAGAGCCACTCCAGCAGGTCCCCCCCAGCCTGTGCCTGTTCCTCCCCAGGTGCAGGGCCCTGCACTGGCCTTTGTTAAACTTGAGACAGTTCCTCTCTGCCCAGCCTTGGGACGAAAGCAGGAATTAAAGGATTCTCCCTGCGTGGAAGCAGTGTCACATTTGCCACCCACCTCCTCTCAGACACCACAGCACATTTACCAGAACAAGTCGACTTCAGCTGTTCCCAGACACGGGGAGGCCATGGCTCTTGGCTGTTCTCATCCATACTACAGAGCTCTCATAGTGCTGGCAAACGGGAATTCCCAGCTCTGGAGAATACAGGATCCCTCCATCTCCAGCTGAGGATCCCTTGGGATGCTGTTTTCAGGGAATGGCCCTGGCAGGCACTGACAGAACCCCGCGGTTCCAGCGCTCGGCAGAGGCTGCGGATCCCAGTCCCAGCCCTCTGAACAAACTTTGTGCTTATTCACAAAAACGCCTTTGTGGAGCTGGCTGAACAAAGGGAATGGCTGTGCTTCCCCTGCCAGGGATAATCCCTGCTCAATTACTCCCGATTTACTGGGATAGCAATCCAGAGGAGTCACTGCACCCAACACAAAGTGACAGCGCTGCGGCCGCCCGGGCTTTGTGCAATTAAATCCCAAGAAAGGCTCCTCTTATAAGTTTAATACACGAGTCAGTTCCAATCTGCTACAACAAGATTGTTTCCACATGATATTTCTCTCTTCTCCTTTGAGATAAAGAAAGAATCCCTAACTTAGGAAACTTGGGGCAGTACCCTAAGCTGGTATTAAGCACCATATCACCAGAGTCAGGGATCAACACCACACTCGAGTTTGGCCCTGCTAATTTAAATTGACTGACGCAATATATTGTTTTTTAATTTATTTAACGTTATTTGCATTACTGTGTTGTTACTTTATATGTATGTACGCATACATACATAAAATAATAAGTAATATACTTCCTGTTACTAAGCGATAAGGAGATGAACTCAGAAATCACAGATAAGGAGAGGAATTTTCATCTATTTTTCAGCCCTAATATGTACTGGAGACCTTCATGCTCACATCCTGTCCCAGCCACGCCTGGCTTCCCCCTGCTCCCCTTCGGTTCCTGGCTTTCAGAGAGACACGGATCGAACCCTGTTCCACGGGGAACGCCGGCGCAAGTGTAATTAACGCCATCGCTAATTGCCTGCAAGCAGAGGGAGCTCTGACTCTTCCAGAGCAGCCTCGGTGCTCAGCTCCTCGGGACGGTGCCGATGCTCTGTGGTTTGTCCCCGTTCGCCCCAAATCCGCCCCGGCAGCGCCCGGAGCTGCTGGCGCCGAGTCCCTGCCCCGCTCCGGCTCTCTGGGAATTCTCTTCCGTGCTCCTTGTGGGAATAAAGCCTGGCAATAGTAACGATCCTAAAGGACATCTCTGACAAGAACGAGGGAACTTCACCTCACGCCTGCGGGAAACACCTTTGAGTGCCACGGACACCATTCTGTGTGTAACAAAAGGGACCAAACACCATTTACTACCCAGTGGAAAATGGGATTTTTATGTACAAATTTTCAGGAGAATTGGGCGTGAAATCTGCATTTGAGCCCATTTCCCAAAATGTGAGTGAAGCCATCGTCGCCTCAAGGCCAAACACCTCTGAGAGGGGCTGAGGCTCAGCCCAAATCCCTCCCCACCAACCCAACCCCATGTCCAGGACAGGACCCCACAACAGTGAACCCCCGAAGTGGGAGCAGCCCCTGCCCAACCCTGCTGCAGCCCCACTGCTGCACAAAGAGACACAAAACTGCCTGTAAATCCCCTCTTTATTCTTTTACAGACTGTGTGGTTGAAAATAATTAACATTACTGTTATAAAGTTATGAAGATGAAGAGAGAACTTCACCTAAATCACAGAATGAAGGGTTGGGACCTTAAGGATCATCTGGTTCCAATCCTTTCATTCTCCATGGAACCCAAACACCAAAATCCTTACACAGTTACTGCAACCTGGGATGTTCAAGAATCCTCACTGCAAAACAGATTCTTTCCTTTTGTTGCATAAAGTCAGCCCCTGTCCTGAAAAAACCCCACCCTGGCATCACAGGGACAAATAACAGAAAGCCCCTGGAGAAAACTCAATCAGCTTTTTGATCAGATACGGCAGAAACCCTGACATGTGCCATTAGTTTGATGCAATGTTTTCACTGAAGGCACAAATTAGGCAGTTTGACAATACATGAACTAATGCAATCGGAATTATGAAACACTTTGAGAGGGAAGAAAATCTTCCTCTTACAGAAGAATTTCCTTGAACTTGTCGCAGGTTGAGTTAGGATGAACAACTGAAGATACAGCCCAGTTTCAGAATTACACCCCAAATCAAGTCGACACACTTGAACAAATGTATCTCATCAGGCTTACAGCTATCAGCATGAGGAGCTCCAGGCCAGGCTGGACGGGGCACCCTGGGATCGGGGGAGGTGTCCCTGCCCATGGCAGGGGTGCAATGAGATGGGTTTAAGGTCCCTCCCAACCCAGCCCAACCCGGGATTCCCTGATCCTACAGTGCCACTGCTCACTGGTTCCTACACACTTCAGTACCGTTGCTTTGACCTCTGAGCTACCTGTACTTAAATCAGAGTTTGCTTTGATGTCCCAGCTAAGCAGAGCCGGCAGCATTTGCAATTTGCTGTGGGTTGCACACACATCCAGACAAGGAGAGGAGAGGAGATTACCAGTAATGATCACAGAGCCCCACTTAATCGGTGGGATTACGGAAACGAAGCGCGTTGGAGCTTTACCAGCAGAGCTCCAACCTTCCCAAAGTGAGACACATGCTCCAGTAACAGCTGGGGAACAGGTGGAGGCTCAAGACAAAAGTCTGGAAGCACAGCCATAAATCATGGAACCTGCCCGTGTGACACCCGGGCTCCATCAGGCAGAATGAATTGCCGAGCACAAAGTGCAATAAAGAGAGATGCCAAGGCATGCTCGTGTCTGCCAGTAATAATTTGAAGCTGAAATATAATCACACACAATATATATGATAAATAACGCCAGACAAGGTCTCCAGCGACAAAGGTAAATAATAAATTTGTGTGGAAGTAAGGATTTACACTGAAGCTGTGAAACAGAACCAGAGAGATACTGTAAATATTGTCCAGTCCAGGTGATGACTTTAATTTCTCAGACAAGCAACTTCTAAGTTTTCCCAAGGATTTCCTGGACCTGGAACCAACACATTTTCCTATCCCTAAAGTTCCAAGACAATATCCACGTGGCAGCCAGTAGCCAGCACTCGGATCTGAAGGGAGGAATGTATTTGACAGTGAGAGGAAAAGTAAAAGATGAATTATGGAACTTATCTAAAAGGGACAGGTTATTCCCATGTCAGACCTCAGAGGAGAAAACAACAGGCAGGGGAAAGCCCTGCCAGGAGCAGAGGCAGCTCCTGCCTGGGGACACCGGGCCACCCCGAGCCCTTCAGCAGCTGCCAGGAGGATGCTGCTGCTGGAGAAACCCCGGCCCCACAGTCCCACCTGATCCCCCCACAGATCCACCCCTCACACCCAGGATCTGAGCAAAAATGGGCTGTGGGTGCCTCTGCCCTCAGACAGCTGAGCACAGCCAGCCCTGTCCCCTCTGGAGCAGGACAAGGGAATCTGTGTCCCCTAAGAGCCAGCAGATCCCTGCTCGAGGCCTGTGCTGCTGGGAACCCTGCGCTGATGCCATGAGGGATAAAGGAAGCTGGACCAAACCTCCTCGGGAAGCCTGGGCCTGCTCTCCTGAAGGTGACATTTATCTTAATTAAATCCATCAGCTTATCCAAGCAGCTGCAGGGAGGAGCCCAGCCTGACGCACATGAAACTAAACTGCAACACAAAATTTCACCTGGGATTTCACCCTCTGTCCCCACAGAGCTGCAAACACATCAAATACACGGTGATAAATCCTGCTTTTCGCGTTTAGTTCAAGACAGGTAAGTTTATCTCTGGCACAGGGCTAGGATTTTTCTCCAGCTTAATTACTGTTATTCACACTTGAGTTTCATTGGTTACGTTATAAGTATCTGAAGGAAGTTTAGCTGGAGTGGAAGCCGTGTCCGTGCGGAGCAGGGCCACGCCTCACGGAGCTGCTGCGCTCACAAACCCTCACTCTGCTGCCGGAACAGCCAGGGCACTTAGGGCCTTGGCAGTCAGGGCAGAATTAAACGGAAGACGAAGAAGTCGATTGTGCTGTGAGCCAAAGCAGCACAGGTGACACCCAGAGAGGGCCGAGAGCTGGGCAGAGGGTGCTGGGGGCTGGCGGTGCCACCACAGCGGGGCCGTGGCACCCCCGGCACCGGGAGGGGCACCAGCCCAGCTCCGGGCGGCTCACGGCGACGGCAAAAGGAGCTCCCGAGTCAGGGAGACCCAGGCGAGAGCTGCAGCCCCCCATGAGCTGTGGGACCGCCCGGGAGGGCTGCTCAGGAGCCCCGTCTGACGCAAGGGCAGAGGCCGCTGATGGAGATAATCCCTGGAGCTGCCCAGATTATTCCTCTAAATATTCCATTAAGGGCTTTACACTGCCTCAAACCATCGACCTCCCCCGGGAGCCCGAGAGGAGCCGGACACGGCCAGGCCGGGGGCTGCCCCAGCCTCCAGCCAGGGGTGGGAGCTGCAGGACGGGGACACCACGGCCCCAAATGTCCTTGTGAGCCCGGTCACCTCCCGCAGGGCCAGGGCTGAAGGGGCTGGGATCTCAGCCCACCATGGGCTCCTGCAGGGCCGCGCTCACAGCGGGAGCTGCAGCACTGGAGGTGCTGTGGGCCTTGGGAAGCAGAAGGAACTCCTGCCATGGACAATCTCCATCCCATAACCCCACCATCATCCCCTGAACGCCACTGACCTCCCACACCAAACTCCAGCCCTCATCCCAATGCCTGGGATGAGGCGCAGGAGCCTTGGGATGGCAGAAAAAGCCCGACAAAGACTGGTGCAAAGAACTGGAGCAGCTCTCCCAAGGAGGGAACAGGGAGCGGTGCCTCTGTCTCAGCCCTAACGATGCAGCTTCAAAGAGAGCCCTCATTAAACCTGGGCTGGAGCTCGCTGATTGAGATCTCACTAATTGGGTCTATCGTAAACAGGCAGAGACTGCAAAGGGAGAGTATTTAGGGTAAGCAAGTGGCCTAGAAAAACCCAAAGCTCCAGTGAAAAATGAACTCTGGTGCATGTTCCAGAAAGGGACTTTTTTATCCACACCTGGACAGAAACTGGGCAGTTTGGGGTGTGGGTGATGCCTCCCAGGGAGCCCATGGAGGGAGCCACAGTCCCACTGCTGCAGGAAAACTTGTGGAGGTATTTGCATTTAAATCTGTTCATTGTGCAGACTCACATGCATTTTAAAATATTTCCCAGCGTTTTGCTGCAATACAATGGAACACAATCCCGAAATATGCGTTATATTCTTTTTGTGGCTGCCCCTGGATCCCTGGAAGTGCCCAGGGCCAGGCTGGATGGGGCTTGGAGCAGCCTGGGACAGTGGAAGGTGGCCCTGCCCATGGCAGGCGGGACTGGATGGGTTTAAGGTCCTTTCCAACCCAAAACATGCCAGGATTCTGTGAAATATCCCCCAGCACAGCACACAGTGGGCTCTGCTAATGCTCCCCCCTCACTGAACGGGGTTCCTGGGCACATTTGGTGGGGACACTGTGGGTCTTTGCCAGGACCAAAGGCTCAGAATTCAGGAGCTGCTGAGCTGCAGCTCTGTCCTCAGAAAGGAAATGGTGACCAACCCCAGGACGGGAAATAAAGGGCTGTTCTCCAGGACTGGGGAGGAGACGTGGTCAGATGGAGCTCCGCAGTGACATGGATGACACTGCGAGTGGGGAGGCAGCCCCACACCGACAGATCAGAGCTTTCCTCTTTCTATTTACCCAATCATTGTTTCCTTCCTTTTGTCTTTTTTTTTTTTTTTTTGACACTAACTGGAAGTAAAAGGGAGCATCTTCTCTGAATAGAAACTGCTGGCACATAAATGGCAAACAATTCCTGCTTCTCAGAAATTTCCAAAGCAGGAGCATCGGTTGCTGGTAATGCAACGTTCCTACATCATTCCCAAAATCCAGAACTTTTACATCATCACGCTGCTGTTTACACTTCATTCTATTGCAGGGACTTATTACATTGAAGGGATTATCTCTGCTGCCTCGCTCTGTTTAAAGCAATAAATGGCTGCCAACTTTGGTTAATGGCCAAGAGGAACCTCAGGCATTTAATCAATTTCAAAGCTTTTTACTGCAAATATTCTACCAAGAGCTTATTCCCAATATAAACAAACTATGGAGTGAAAATAAAGAGAACTCTCCTCCCCTCCCCTGGGAAACTGCAATCCAACACAGCCCCGCATTTCCGAGGGATGGGAGTTTTTGCTCCTCTCGAGGCACACACAGATTTGTGCGTGAAAAAAGGCATTAAAATAAATAAATGAGTGGCACGTGTGGAAAACGATGAGCGCTCCACACCTGAGACCCGGTGTGCAGAATTACCCGTGCAAAACTCTGCAACTGCACGCTTCCGACTAATTACCTGATTTGCATATGTAATGTAATGTGAGGCCGGCCCTTCCCACGGGGATTCCAGGGTCATTCCAGGGGACTGGAACATTCCTGCCCACTGCAGGGCGGGAGTGACCGCCAGGCTCTCGGCTTCCCAAAGTTCACCCCAAGCGCTCAGGAGAGGATCCAGGAGAAAGCAGGAGAACAAACCTTTGGCGGCAGCCGGGGCAGGAGCCGAGCACAGCCCTGTGCTGGATTCTCCGTCCTGCCTGGGACTCTGGGAATATCAACCAGGCACAGCCAGAGAAACGTGCCTTATAAAACCTCCCCCAGCCCAGGTTTAACCGGACGTGTTTAATACGGAAGGATGAGGAGATAATTCACTGGTGTGCCAGGAGTCAGAGCGAAGGTGTTCAGTGGGGCACCTGATCAAAGGTTGGGCTGGATGATCCTGGAGGTCTTTTCCAGCCTTAATAATTCCGTGATTCTTTTGGAACCTTCCTGAGCCAAATCCCTGCCAAACACCTGGAAATACTCCAAGTGTTTCACAAATCAGGCTGACCCGAGCAGGACAATGAACCCCAGAATCCCAGAACGTGAAGGCTGGAAAAGATCTCCGGGATCATCAAGTCCAGGCTTTGTCCCTGCAGGTGTTCAGAAAATGTGTGGCAGTGGCACTTTGTCTGGACACCCCATGTCCACTGGAACACCACAGTGACTCCAGCGCTGCCCTGGGCAGCCCCTTCCAATGGAAGCAGCAATAACTTTATTTTTATTTATTTCTAAACCCTTGGGATTAGTCATGCACACGTTCCTGTTGAACTTCCAAGGAACCAAAGCAGTCCCCTCGGGGAGGTCTGATTTTCTATTCCATTAGATTTCCCCTGATTTAATTTTGTCTCACTAAACAGATTGCTGTGACAAACACGTGCAGAAACTGCATTCCAAAAGATTTTCTTCCCTGCTATAATTAATTCACCCTATGACACATAAAAGATAACCAGCACTGAGAAGGGGTTGTTGACCAGAAGCAAATCAAGAGCTATACCTAAAAATACTACTAAAAATATATCAGGAAAAGCTGACCAGGACGCTCATGGAATGCTGTGTAAAACTGACTTCTTGCAAATTGATCTCTTCTGGAGACCAGAAGCAGCAATTCCTGCCCCAGTGTAATATTCTGCTTCCCAGCCCCACAGGGCTGCGCTGGCACAGGGAGCTGGTGCCTGGGAAGAGTGTGGGAATAGCCATGGACAGTTCCCGAGCCTGGCAGTGGGCAGAGACCTTTCTTGTTATTTATTATTTATTATTTATTGGTCTCCTCCACACAGTGGAATGAAAACTCTCAAGTGTGCTAAATCTGGACCTATAGATTTGCCAGGTTCCCAGAGCTGTCAATTAAACAAACCCTTGTTCTGTTCCAGGTTCCCATCCCCAGCATTTCCTTGCTAACAAACAGGAAAACGCCTGCCCAAGGAAGAGCTGGGCTTTAATCGATACCGGCTGAGCTGTCAATAAATTCATTTTCTGTAAGCAAGAGCGGCGCTGTCCCCACCACGAGGGCTGGCATGACACAGCTCTGCGTCCCTGACTGGCTTCCAGGATAAGTGATGGATGAGGTCCGTCAGCCTCCAGCCCCATCTGCAGCCGCGCTCACGGATGCAGTTATTGATCCGGAAAAATTACTCAGCCTAAATTTTCCTGTGCCGCTCTCCAATCCTGAATTTTATAGCATAAAGTACCACAGGACTCCAGCAGAAGTAAATCTTTACAACCAATACTCTGACAACTGCAGCTTCTCCCAGGGACAGTGGGCCAATAATTAAAAATTCACAGCAAAAAAAAATGTCCATGCCTTCCCCGGCACAGCCTGAGGCCGCTCCCTCTCATCAAAGAAGAGAGGGCCCATATTTGTAAAATAATTTAGCTGTGAAAAGTAGCAAGCAATAACTGAGGAATAATGACAGAAATTCGATTTCCTACACTGAACTACCCAGGTGCCACCAGTGTCTGGGAGCTCTGTTTGTCCAGGTGGCCTCTGAAATGCTTTGCTTTGTCTTCTCTGGGCCTGTCAGAGGGATTTCTCCTCATTCCCTTCGCAAACCAACACTCTGAATCCACCAGTAATTTGCCTGCTTGCAATTCATATTTTAGGGCATTAAAAGTCTGCACCTGAATGTCCTGGGCTGAGAAGATTTTCAAGATTTCTTCTGTCATTCATTTGTCATCCTTTAATATTAATTTGCATCCCCAGTGAAGCTGACAGCTGTCAGGAGGAACAAACCTTTCCACCTGGAACAATCTCCAGGCTGTGGGATCAGCCCAGGACACGAAATCATCTCATTGCAGCCTCACACTTCGTTCATCACAGAGAAACTTCACGCAGAAATCTTTACATAAAAATCAGGGCGCCTTTGCTTTTTGCAGGCAGAGGCTGCTCCAAGGCCTCCCAAACACAGCCTGTCCCAGCTCTGGAATGTCACCCAGCGCTGGGAGCTGCCCCGGAGCCGAGCAGACGGCGCTGGCTGTGCCAGAGCAGCACGGAGGGTGACGGGAACGGGGTGTGAAACCATCAAGGTTTCATTTCTGTTCCCAGCTCCAGCAGCTGCTCCCACGGCTGCAGAGGCAGGTGCTGCTACAGGAACAGCCCATTTGCTGATAACTCTGCTCGCTACAACACTGCATCAAAAATACTTTTAAATTTCCCAAAGTGCTCAGCTGGGAAATGAAGTTAAACAAAAAAAAATTGTATTTTGAGAAGAAGAGGAGAGAAAGAAATCTTTTTCTTGCTTGCCTTCATTTCACAGTCCACAGGTGAGAGCAGCTGCAGCATTCCCAGGGGCTCCAGCCCCCAGGGCACAGTGGATGTGTCTGGGACCGGGCTCTGCAGCACAGCACATCCAAGAGCAAACCACAGTGTTTGCCCCTGGACACGCACGGCAGGGAGGCCTTTCTGGGCTAAGGCTGTGAGAGCAAGGGCAAACACTGCAACCACAGCTCTCCTGCTATTCCCAGAGCATTCCCAGGCTCAGCAGAGGCACCAGTGCCTCCCCTGGCCCAGGGGGCCACGCAGACATTGCACATGTGCTTGGAACCAATATTCAGGCTCCACCAAATCTGGCTCACAAGGCAGAGCTCAGTCCCGACCACCAAAACACACCCGAGGTCACGCCAGCTTTCCCTCAAAGCCCCGGCTGTCTCCAGGCTGGCCGGAGCTCCAGCTCCTGCAGAAAATATTGCATGGAATTTGTTTTGTTTCTTGCTTGATTTCTTTATCTTATAGTAGAACAGTTAGAGAGAAAGTGCTCACATTGCTTATGAAGGAGGATATTGGTTAAATATGCACAAAAACGGGGAGCTTTGCTTTCCCAGATAATGAAAGCTCAAATACACCTTTTTTATGTGCCTTAAAAAAAAAAAAAGTTGGAAAGGGATTTTCTTTTTTAAAAAAATCATGCTTCAAGTAAAGGTGAAAATGAAAGATACAAAGAAAAGATGTATTCTAACTTCTTCTAAAACGTACAGAAATATTTGCTAGTTGAGAAAATTTTCCAGGAAGTTGATCGATGAGTGCTTTGTGATCCCAAATTGCAGCGCATTAAAACTCAGCAAACCCAGCATAGGAGGTAGCTGCAGACCCCCTCTCGCCGGGCCAACGATTTTGAAGAAAAAACTGATTTAAGCGTGTGCTGGAAACCGAACGCAGCTACTGATGTAGGAACCCTTGTGGGGTTTGGGATCTCCTGCCAGGAAAGCAGACGATCCAAGGGTAACTACGGGAAGGGTCAGAGAAAGGGCTGGACAGATTGAAACTATTCGTGATTAGTTCTGGGAAATCAACCAAAGCGCGCATTTTCCCCCAGAAACGCCGCCCCCCCCGTCCCGCAGGGCTCCCGCTCCCTCTCCCACCGGGACCTCCCGGAGCAGCCCCGTCCCAGGGCGCTGCGGGCCGTGTTTGTCCATTCCCCCGATGTTCCCCCCTCCGTGCAACCCCCCCGGGGCTGGGGAGGGCTCTGGCAATGCTTGTGTGCCTCTGTAAAACGTTTCCGCGCCTCTCTAAAATGGTTTTGTGCCTCTCCAGAGCTCCCACCTTCAGTACCCGCCGGCACCGCCCCAGGGCGGGGAGGCTCCCCCCGACCCCCGCAGTCACTGGAGTTGTTCCTGGAGCTGCTGCCCCAACCGAACACCACGAACGTGTCCAAGCTCAAGTTCTGGGCGCAGAAGTGCCCGTCTCCCATGGAAACGGGAGCTGGCAGCAGCGAGCGGAGCCGCGGCATCTCCGAGGCAATCAGAGGCAATCTGACAGCATCCAGGATGCGCGCCCGGCTGGAAGCGCAGCGCACACACCAACTTCCCACCGCTGCCCGGCACTAAAGGGATTTATTTACCCCGTGGAGAGCAAATTCCGTGCGTGCCCCCGCCTTCCCCAGCGGCGGAAGCAGCCGCGAACGGCAGCTAAATGCACATCCTCGTACCTAATGCGCGTCCCCGCGCCGCGGCTGCCGGGCGGCGGGAGGGGAGGCTCCGGCGCTGAGCTTTCCCGCATCCCACCCCTTCTATTCCCAGGAATTCGCCTGCTGTGTCCTTCCTGAGCGGGCAGCTCGGCAGCGCTGCATCCCGACACCGAGGGAGGAGGGGACCCGAGCCCCGTGACCGCCCCGTGAGCCCGGCTCAGCCCCTCGGGCCTGTCCCCTCCCGATCCTGCTGCGGGCCGGCACAGCGCACCCACCCACCGCTGTGCCTGCCCCGGGCTGCTCTGCTCACCCCGGCAGCGATCAGCGCACCTCCCCGGGCCTCTCCTTCCCCCTCTGCCCCGTCCCTGAGCTTCTCCTTCCGAGAATCACAGATTCCTTAAGTTTGGAGAAGGCCACCGAGTCCCAGCCGCGCCCGATGCCCACCTTGTCCCCAGCCCAGAGCTCTGAGTGCCACATCCCGGCCCTTCCTTGGGCACCTCCAGGGATGGGGAGCCAACAGCTACCGAGCAAAACGTGTTAAGAGGAGAAAAATCTCACATAAAGGAAAGATTCCCAGTTACAAACTTAGCTTACTTTTGCTCTAATGGTTCAAAGCTGAAGAGAGCTCCTGCTGAGAGCAGGAAGATAATGCACAGATTTCTGTTGTCATCTCTTAATCATGATCAGGCAATAAGGAAAAACCTGGATCAAAGTAGGAGGTAGGGAAAATAATACTGGCAATCAGAAAAGGAAAAACAACCCAAACCATGCTGATAATCTGAAAAGCTCTGTGAAATCTACGAAATGTTCTCATCAAGAAAAGGAAAAAGAGGCGATGATAGAGTGGGAAAAGCATTGTGCCAGCCAAAAACCCGATCCAGGGAGCCCATCCTGCCTGGCCGTGCACAAGGCTCCCTCTGGCAACCCTGCTAAGGGCACACAGAACGGGCAACACCACAAATCCATGAGGATCAGATGGGTGAGGGTCTGAAGGCACAGAAAAGGATTGAAAAACTGGCTGTGAGATCAGTGGCTGTGGAGCCCAGCTCCAGCCTGCTGAGAAAGGCAAGGCTGGCTCCCAGCGTGTGCCACCATTGGAATTCAGGCTGCAAACACCCTGTGGGGGCAGAGCTGGGAGAGGCAGGGAGCGAAGATGGAGGGAAACCTGTATTCCCTAAAACCAGAAACACCATCCTGAGCACCACAGAACGAGCTGGCTTGGAAGGGACCATAAAGATCATTTCGTTGCCATGGGCAGGGATTCATCCATGCTCCAAGATTCCCCTTTCACATGCATGGATGGCTCGCTGCATTTCTCCTTTGGAGCTCTGGTGCAGAAGGACTTGGTGCAATCTCTCCAGATTTCTGACAGGGTGGTTCCCCTTCGGCCCTGCCTTGTTGGCAGCCACGGCCCCTCTGCTCTGATTCCATCCTCATCCCGGGCAGAGTTACAGCAGCAGAAGTTTCCTCATTAACACTCTCATTATCACCTGCCTTCCCCCCTTTGCTCATCACAGGAGTTTGTGACTGAGGGGGGCGAAATTAAAGGAGAAAACAAATGCAAGATCTCACAAAGCCCGCAGGGGAAGCCTCACTGCAGAAAATCCAGAGCTCCAGCACTCATTGAGGGGTTTGTTTCCCTGGAGGGTTCACGAGGCCGTGCAAGTGCAGCTCCTCACCCCAAATTACCAGCTCCTGCTCAGTTCTGAGCTGTTTGGTAAATGCCAGGCAGGGCAGCCTTTGTGCTGAAATGAAACATGACATTTTCCTTTCCCCATCAGACCCTACTGAGGAAGGAGCTGCATTTGCTCGGCAGGAAGGCTCCACGTTCCCTGCAGTGACTCACGATGGAATCCTTGCAGCGTTCCCACCCAGCCCAGGAGCTGTGCCCAAGGGAGACGCTGCTGGCACAGGGAGGGTGGGCAGGAGCTCGAGAGAATTGGGGCATTTTGGAGTGTTTCAGAGGCACAGGGAAAGGCCCAGAGCCCCTCGGTGCTCTCTGATAGCTGATACACCCAGAAGAACCTAAATTATTAAACCCATAAATTCCTCTCCAGATTCAATTGAGAGGCACATAAAGGCGATAAAAGCGTCTGGTGGTGCTGCACTGATAAATTCCACAATTAAGCACAGGAGGCCCAGCTCGGAATGGAACTGCCTGAAAAGTGGGCTCCCCAAGGAGCAGTTTTGAGAGCTCATGGGCAGGACTGTGGTGTTGGGCAGCCGGGCACGGCTCGGGAGGCACAGCCCACAGGACCTGGAGATCACTGCCTCTTTGGTTCCTGTTGGCAGCCAGCAGCTCATCCTCCTCCTCGCTGCAGGTCTGCTCTGCCACAGCTCCTCACAGCCCCTGAAAGCTCTTCTCAGGGACAGGAAAGGTTTTCTCAGCCATGGAGAGCTGTTCTCATTGCAAGTGCAAAGTGAGCTGGAGCAGGCACTGCCAGGCAAAGCCAGCTGCCAACTGCACCCTGCAGTTCCAAGGGGGAAATAAAACTCCAGTCTACTTTTTCTGTGTCCCATGGATCTCGTTCATACAATGAGTGGAGTAATCTGGCTTCCCAAACATCTCAAAGCAAGGTGGTCTGAGATTCTCTCAAAACCCCACGGTGACAGCTCCCAGTGATACCTTGCCCCCTGCTGAAGCTGAAGCGAAGCCAGGGCACAAACACCTTGGGATTACAATTACACAGGTCATGGGGAATGGCTGGAGAGCAGGGATAGATGGGATATTGGGAAGGAAATCCTCCCTGGGAGGGGGAGGAGGCCCTGGCACAGGGTGCCCAGAGCAGCTGTGGCTGCCCCTGGATCCCTGGCAGTGCCCAAGGCCAGGCTGGATGGGGCTGGGAGCAGCCTGGGACAATGGAAGGTGCCCCTGCCATGGCAGGGGTGGCACTGGATGGGGTTTAAAGGCCCCTCCCAACCCAAACCATCCTGGGATTCTGTGCTATTATCAGGAATAATAAATCTGTCTCTTTACAGACTCCCAAACATCTCTGAGGACTCTTAGCCACAACCCTGGCATTGCTATGCAGATGATGCAGTTCAAAACGCAGGCAAATTCAAATGCTGGTATTAAAAACACATTACACAAAAATAAATGAGCGTGTGGGTGGAGAACTTGGGATGCCAGACCCCCGAGCTCAATGCACATCCATCTCAGGCTCTGCTGCCAGCGTGGGACAGGCTGGAGGCAGAGTGATGGGCAGCTCAGCTCTGCACCCCCCATTCCCCCTCTCCCTCCCGGGCAGCGCTCGTGCAAAGCCCAGGGACCTGGTTATTGCTGGCTGAGCGTGCTCGGGAACTGGCGGCCCCAGTTCCACCTCACAGTGCTCACGGTGTGAGCACCGAGCCGTGCTTGCACAGCCAGGCAGGGCTGTCCTGAACACAAACCATGACTCAGATTTGTGGGTGCCTCCATTTCATATTTTACACCTATTCTCCTTCTAAACCACTGAAATTGCCCTCGCTGCGTTGACAGCAGTGGAGCTTTATTAAGTTGCCTCAGAGTCTTGCTCTTCATATTTATTCTCTGCCTGTTGCTCACACAAAGCAATCACCAGGCTGGGCGAGAGCTTTGGGAAGCGTTTATGGGCATGTCAGAAGCGCCCACCCTAAATAAAAACGTACTTACTTCAGATTGCTGAGACTTTCCTGCGTTAATTTCCCAGTCAATGGGAACTCAAGATGTACAGAGCCAGCTCTTGGGCTCGGATGAAGAGAAGGAGGTGAATCTATTCTCTAATTCTGATACAAGTCAAAACTCCCACTTAGGTTACCAAACTTCACTCTCATCTGTAGGAAGGAAATGGAAAATTCGGGTGGCAAGGAAAACAAGGACACATTTCAGGGCCAGTCTCACTGCTGGCATTTTTCTCCTGTACAGACAACATTAATGGCCAGTCTAAAAACGACACCTGAAGGGCCTAAAGAAACAAAAAAGGGATTTAAGACATCGCTACTCAGCAATATTGACTAATTTATCACCAAAATAGCACAAATTAGTCACTCAGACAATTCTTAGAAAGAGAAAAGGTGTCTGTCTTCCTCTGGAATCAGCTCTGGAATAAACCACTACTTTGTGCAGGAGCACAGAAGGGAAAGCCAGGAGGAGCCAGGGCTGGGGCAGCTGCAGCCTGAGGGCTGTAAAATCAGTCCCAGTGTACAGAAAGTCCCTCCATAGCACAGGCACCCAACCATGTCTTGTTTTCCTAATAATGCACTGAATGAGTGAAATCTCACCAGAAAAAGGTAAGAGGGACCTCAGATCAGTTTTCCCATTCAAGATCAAACCAAGATAAAGCATCCTGGAAAGCTGGACCAGCTCTCTGAAGCCTTCCAGGACAAACTTCCAGTCTGCTGAATAATTTATTGCCCTGTTTTGGCCGTGGTTACAAAACAAGTTTTCCTTCCTGCTCTTGACATGATTCGTATTTCCAGCGACAGTAACTCAGAGCAGCAGATCCTGGCTCTGCTGGCACCAGCTGGAGCTCTGCCTCTGCCCATGGCAAGGTCTGGCCCTTTCCAGCAAGGCTGCAGCACTTTATTCTTGCTTTCTCCTGGAGAAAGCAGGAAGGCGTTCTGGGATCCTGCTGGGTCTGTCCTGCTCAGGAGATTGGATGATTCTGTGATTCCAGGTTTGGCATTTCTGTTGTAGCCTGCCCCTACATGATACAGATCCAGCTCCTGGGCATTCCCAGATGACAAGGGGGAGAGAAAAACTTTCATTTTCCTTTTCCTTTAAAGACAGAAAGCCCTTGGATTTCTAATCCGAGGAACAAAGATTTCCAGAACACTGCTTATAAGATCTGATTACAGAGTCCTGTGCCCTCGGATTTCTATGGCATCAAGATTTCACCATGGCCAACTTCAGAAAGGGAGAAGACTTTGATTATGGAATACTGATTTTACATCACTGTCAGAGAAATTAATTAATTCACAAACACATCGAAGTGTATTTAATTTACAGCAAGAGAACCACTTAAGATCAGTAAAAGACGAGCCCTCCAATGGTTCTGTGACCTGTACAAATTTAAATTACTAAATGGGAAAGCCAAGTTTCCTCACTACGCAGAATACAAATACTGTAAAAGCAAAAGCATCGCAGTGGCTTCCCCTCCTTTGGAAGGCAAAGCCCAAACTCCCCAGCTTTTCAAACCTCCCATTTGATTAAAAATACACGACAGCCTTGGGACTCCAGGGAGCAAACAGCCTTGCCACCCCAGCCCCAGCCCAGCTCTCCTGCTTGAGACCACTCTCAGCTTCCCCAGCCTCGCTCCCTTCCCCTGTGGCTGGAACAGGGATTTCTGCAGCAGCACCCTCGTGTTGTTCTCTGCCCTCACACAGGACACACCTGCCCTGTCCCAGAGAGAAGGGACAGCTCCCAAGAGCTGAAAATTCCCTTTCCTACAGTGATAGAAGTGCAGTGCCTCAGCTCCTGACACCCAGAACATGAGCTCCGCTCACCTTCCTTTCCAACAACTTCTAAGGAAGAGATTTTTTAAGATGACAGAAGTTCTACCACCAAGTGGATATCTCATGCTGTGAAGAAGCCCAGGTGTCTCCCAGAACTTTTATGATCAAGGTTAGGAAATTATTTTCCAATTCACTAACCAGCAAAATAATTCAGTTACTCAGAATCCTTGGAGGAGCAACCTCAAACAAACAAGAGAGGCTTTCAAAAGAGGCAAGAGAAGACAAATTGCACAGGGATGCTTTGAAGATGTATTACATTTAGTGTGGCTTTAATTACTCACACCCATCATCTCTTTTAATCAAGGGTCAGCTGCTTTATTTGTCAAGAATAGCGGTTGAAATAATTTTCAATGCAAGATGCAATAATTACACTTTCTGCTAATGAGTCCTCGTGCAGATTATTTGTCATTGCGCCTAATGAGGAAGCGTCGCGGTCTTGTTCAAATGCTGCGAAACTCGCACAAGCTGCTGGAGCAGGAGGATTTCCAGCAGCTCCCCTGGCACAAGGACACCCACGGGACACCCACAGGTCCCATGGGGGGAATCAAGGCTGGGCTGTTAAGGGGGCCCCACCCAGCCCCAGAGCAGAGCCCAGCCAAGGGTGACCCCAAAGCACAGCTGGGGTGTTCCTGCTGGGAACGACCAAGGATGGGATTGTGCCGTGACCAAGGGGAAGCTCCCAGCACATCAGCTCTGTTTCCCCCACAGCCTCCACACGGTGCAGAGCTGGATGCAGATCTGGCTCCTGGCCATTTTCCAGAACTATCCGGAGTGCACCACGACTTTCCCTCAGCATTCCAGAATCCCTTACTCTGAGGAACCCTGAGTCATCTCCATGTGCAGTTTAAAGTTTGGCCCCTGAATAGACAGAAAATCCCTGCGTGCATTCCCAGCACGGATAAGCAAAGAATTCTCAGTTCTGACCGCTGTGCTTTTGGAAATGCTTGGCTTTTACAGTCCCTGGAACTGAACATAACACCACAGAGAACAGGAACTCCTCCCAACACTTTCGAAGCCTAGAGCAAAATAATTGATGGATACTTGAAACAAACCCAGGAGCCATGAGCAAAGCCCGGGAATGCGGATTTACAATTCAGACACAGCCATTCTTTTAGGAAGTACTGAAGACACCATTTATATTCATTCTGAAGTGCTAGCGCTGCTGATTGATGGGACCCTGTTCATATTTAGATAACCTCTGAATCAACAAAATTAAAATCCTCGGATTAGGAAGAAGAATAGACGAGCGAGAAGATACCAACTTCATCTTTGCAGAGCCAGCAGCAGCACCTGCCCGTGGGGAGCTGTTTCCAGCTTCCCTGTCACACGGACACAGGTCCCCGTGTCCCCTCCCCAGCAGCAGGGGCACAGCCCCACGTGCTCGGGCCAGGACAGGTCCTGGTGTCACCCCCAGCCCGGTGCGGCACAGGACGGGCTCTGCCTGCGCAGCAGTGTCCCGCAGCCCTGGCCCAGGCCCCGTCCCAGCCCGGGCTCCTCTGCTCCTGCCCCCAGGTGCCCTCCCCAGTGGGCAGCTCCAGCTATCGACTCTGTTGTTCTTTCAGAGGCTGCTGGGAAGCTGAGCTTGGCTCCCCGGGGCCAAGGGAGGCTGAAAGCCACGGGGGAGGCCAAGCTGGCAGCCCGGCCCGCCCGGGATCCGACGGGTTTGCTGAGCACGGCCCGGGCCCCGCAAAACTCTCACCCCCAAACTGCAGCACACAGCCAGGACCTGCGGGTTACTTTGAACCAAGCACAGCTTTGACAAAGCCTTAACACCAGGAAACCCAAATTGGGAGCCTTAGCTTCCAATCGTGGGCGTATCAGGGTGCCACAAACGCTGCTGCAGACGGCAGCGGGCTGCGAGGGGCAGGGATCAGCGTGTTGTGCCTGCCAGGAAAGTTTCTCCTCAGAATTCATTTGCATTATCATTTTGAACCCCTTTTTATAGAGCTTGTATTAGTTTGCAGGGGTTGCTTGCATTTTAAATCACAGTTATGTGTGCTTCAGCTCCATCTCGATTTGCTTTATTAGAAAGGTGCAGTGTTACTATTTCCTCATTTCCACAGGAAAGCAGCTGTTCCAGAAGATCTTTCCCAGGGTTTCTCACCCCGCACCCCGTCTGCAGGGGGACAGCAGAGGTTGAGCTGCTGAGTTAGAACCAGAGAATCCCAGAATGGTTTGGGTTGGAAGGGGCCTTAAAGCCCATCCAGTGCCACCCTTGCCATGGGCAGGGACACCTCCCACTGTCCCAGGCTGCTCCCAGTCCCGTCCAGCCTGGCCTTGGGCACTGCCAGGGATCCAGGGGCAGCCACAGCTGCTCTGGGCACCCTGTGCCAGGGCCTCACCAAAACTCCGGTGGGATTTGCTGTCAGGGACGGGTCTGGAGAGGTTAAAACCCAGGTGCCACCAGTCCCTGGCCCTGCAGTGACCGCTCCAGCTGGGAGCAGAGGGGCCCTGCCCCTCCTGCCCCCGGAGCTGCTGCCACAGCTGGGCAAGAGCAGGAGCGGGGAACACGGCGCTGATCCCGTTCCCGTTACACCGCACCCTCCTCACACCCGCCTGTCCCGGGCTCAGGGAGGCTCGGATGTGCACATTTCCCTGGGAGACGTTTTCTTTAATAAGATAAAGTGTTTGAAGTCATCTGATTTTGTCTGAGCAGCGAGCTGCAATTTGTACACTGAAAATAATCATTAAAAGCGTATTTTTATCCTCGTCCATGTCCCCATACAGATCTCTGGATATCTTATTCCCAACCAGCAGAAAACACATTTAAATGTGTTGCAACATCACAAATTTCTGTGTAGTGAACCAGCCAGACAATATGAACAACACAAAGGCAATTTTGCGTACTCTACACACAACATTCAGTGTCTGCATCTCACCTTGTAGAAGAAAACACCAGAAATATTAACTTCTACCATCCAAAGCTGCAGCTGTATTTTTCATTCCCTGAGCTCACTGCTTTGGTCCCCCTGCCCACAGAGCACACCCAGACCCTCACACAGGTAACAAGGTTTTGCCATAACCTATAAAATATGACCTGGAATAGAGGTGATATTTTAGCAGTGTATTTATCCATTAAAGTGCCTGGTAAAATCCACACAGATTTATTGTCTATACTTTTTATATATCATAAAAATGTGAAATATTGCACTATTTTTCATCTCCACATGTTTAGATGACTCCTAAGGACCCATCTTGGTGGCACAGGTACTTCCCTGCTCCTCTCAGAACCCCTGAGGTTGGAAAAGCCCTCCCGGCTCACCAAGTCCAAGCTGTGCCCGATGCCCACCCTGTCCCCAGCCCAGAGCACCAAGTGCCGCCTCCAGCCCTTCCTTGGACACCTCCAGGGATGGGCACTCCAAACCTCCCTGGGCAGCCCCTGCCAAGCCCTGAGCACCCTTTCCACGGGGAAATTCCTGCTGGTGTCCAACCTGAGCCTGCCCTGGCCCAGCCTGAGGCCATTCCCTCTCCTCCTGTCCCTGTTCCCTGGGAGCAGAGCCCGACCCCCCCGGCTGCCCCCTCCTGTCAGGGACTTGTGCAGAGTGATCCAATCATTTGCTGGAACAAGTGTGAATTCCTCAGCGTTTCCTCACCCTCCTGTGAAAACCAACAATAAAACTTTAGGCGCCTACAAGTTCCTCTGTATTGTTGGAGGACTTGTCTCGCATCTCATTAGTAGCTTCCCTTCATCCTGCAACTTTAATTAGCAGCTCCAGTGTGGGATTTACCTACAACTGCCATGGGTGAGGAGTGCAAGCTAATGAATTATTCAAAGTAAATTGAGAGACCGAGGGAGTTCTCTTCCTGTCTCACACTAATACACAGCTCATTAGCAGAGATTTTCACCTGTGACAGTCACAGGTACCTCGCAGCCGAATTTCTGTGCTCACCTGAAATGGATTCCGTCTCTGTCCGTGGGAATGTCAAACCCCGAGTTTTACTTGGAGAGATTTCATTAACAGTGACAGTCAGTAAATTGGATCCCCAAGATACGGGATATCTTCATTAATCTGGGCCGTGCTAGGCAGGCAGATGCCCATCACCCTGGGAACACCCCATGGAGCCTGGCAGGGCCCCACCGGGATCTGTCACCCACCCCAGACCCCTTGGTGCATGGTCCGAAACTTCCTGAAAACTTTCAGCAACTGAGAAAATATGGAGAAAACCCATCCAGTTCCACAGCCCTCCACTGTCCCAGGCTGCTCCCAGCCCATCCAGCCGGGCCTTGGACACTGCCAGGGATCCAGGGGCAGCCACAGCTGCTCTGGGCACTCTGTGCTTGACTCTTGAATGCAGTTTAGCGTATGGACTGTACCTATTTTCTCTTTAGATATTTCTGTTTCCACGAGCTCTCGGACACTCAGTAGTTACAGAAGTTAAAGCAAATTAATCACCCCTGGCCGTGGGCTGCATCCCAACCTCTGCGTGAGCCAGCAGCCCTGTTCTGGCACGGATCCCCAAAGGACTGCAGGCTGCTCTCAAGGATATCGATCTGCTCCGCTCCTCTCCCTCCTAATTGCTACCAGTGCAGTCCCCTGCAATTAGCAGGGACCCAGCCACGCTGCCGGGTTTTCCGGAATGAAGCAGGAACCCATCGCCCAGGAGTACAAAGGCATCATTTTTCTGCTGTTGACAGAAATTGCTGCTTCTCAAAAGTCTTGACTTTCACAATCTACAGATAAAACTGACTATTAAATTGAGCCGTTTACTTATAGCACAGATTTATGGCTTTATGAGCAGAGGACACAGGAGTAAATTGTTTCCTAAATAACTGTGGGGGAAAAGGCACAGAAATGCTTTGAGTTGGTTGCTTTGGGTCCACCAGGAGCTGGAATCAGCTCAGCTGCCCTCTGCAGCCCTGTGCCAGAGGGGTGACAATGACAAGGCAAAGGTCAAGCATCCCTTGAACAGGTTTTGCATTTTTTTCCATACCTCTAGCCTACATTAGAATATTCTCGATCCCATTCCTACACACAACAGCTCTCATTTGAGGCACTAAAAAATCAGATTGTTGCCATTAAAATTAAATCACAATTTAACGTATCTTAAAGAACAGAATTAACTGCACAGAGACGCCCAGTGACACCCAGAAACAAAGGTCTGGATCCAGGAATTCCTCAAATGAGCACAGGGCTGTTCTCTGCTGTGACACCAGTGGTGCTGGTGGGGGAGCTGGGCTTCAGCAGAGCCCTGCATCCCTTCAGCCTGGGAAAAAGAGAATTCCTCCCTTCCCTCTGTCCAAGAAGCTCCTTCTTGACATCATTCGGCTCAACAGGGCCTCAAGGTCCCTTCTGCAGAGGGGACCAGCCTCAAGAGATGAGAAACACTGCACTGCTTTGATAGCTGATTCCAGCAGTTAATTGCCTCTAAAACACTCACTTCGCAGTTAAGTTGGAATTGTTCAGTTTCAGCTTTTAGTCATTAGTTTGCATTATGGGTTTTTTGCCAAGATTGGATTTTTGGAGTTTTTTGACATTAAACATTCCCCAGCACAATGAGGGTGCCCAATGCCACTCTGCCAAACTAACTAGCCGGAGTTCCTGAAGCTTCTCCCTATAAACATTTTTTATTTCCCATACAGTATTTTTTCCCCTCCTCTGCCCCTTTCTGCTCTGTCAGCAGCTTTGGGAAAACAGGTCCCAGTGTGTTTCCGTATCAGCAAAGCTTTGGGATTCTCCTCCATACCCAGCTGTGCACATCTCTGGATCCTGGCCCTGGGGGCTTTGCTCTGGTGTTGAGTTAGGGCCCAACATAAACTCTGGTTTTAGAATGGACCCAGCTTGTGGGGGCGCCCCTTTGAGCAGCTTCCCTCTTCGTTATCTCCTATTCCTCTCATCCCTCTGTCAGGAGTTCCCCATGGAAAGGGTGGCCAGGCCTTGGCAGGGGCTGCCCAGGGAGGTTTGGAGTGCCCATCCCTGGAGGTGGCACTCGGTGCTCTGGGCTGGGGACAAGGTGGGCATCGGGCACAGGCTGGGCTCGGTGATCCTGGGGGACTTTTCCAACCTCAGTGATCCCAGGATTTTTAGATGTTTCCATCCCTAATTTCATATGAATTTTCAGCATATTCCTGCAAACACCAGAGCAGCCCCACCTTGCTCTCTGCTAAACAACCACCAGAAATTACCTTCTCCACCCCTACTCAACATTGATCCCACATTGTTGAAAAGCCCTCTCAGACCATCCAGTCCAACCATCCCCAGTCCAACCATCCCCAGCGCTGCCCCGTGTCCCCCCAGTGCCACATCCACACGGCTTTTAAATCCCTCCAGGGATGGGGACTCACCCCTGCCCTGGGCAGCTGTGCCAGGGCTGGACAGCCCTTTCCATCAGGAAATTCTCATTTCCCAGGGATGTTACATGGGAAGAATCTGCAAGGTTTGGAATGAGGATGGGCAGGAGAGCCAAGAGACAGGACCAGGCTGCCAAGCAGGATGGTGATGGAAAAGTCCTTTATTGGACTGGCGGAAACGAGACAGAAGGGATTTTATTTTCTTTTAATGGAATGTTTGAGCTCCTTGGTAGGTATTGACAAGTCCAGTTCAGCAGAGAAAATGAACATTTCTGTTTGCAAATCTGAAATGGGAACACATCTGTGTCATCCTCATGGAGATTGCAAGTTAAATATCCAAGAGCAGAGAGAGAGGAAATGAGGGAGTAACTAAAGGGATCCAGAAGGATCCAGAACCTGCCTGCAGGGTAAAAGTGGTGGAATAGTAAGATTCTTAAAAAGGGGAAAAAAATTTGAAAAAAAAAAAAAAGAGGAATTTTATGAGCTTTACCTAAAAAATGCATTCACAGCCATATTCATTAAACCATCCTTTGAGAACAGATGGTCGATAACCTAAATAATTTTTAGTTTAGGCTCCACTTTTGCGAGAAATCTGAAATATTCTGTTAACTGCTGTACAAGTCTTGCCCTGGAAAGAGAAGCTGATTAAATCAGTGCAGAAATAAGTTTTAAAGGATGTTGCCTGGACCCTTTTCTACAGGACTTGGCACCAACGTGAGGCATCCCAGCTCCAGCACCACGGAAAGCAAAGAGCTGTGGCCCATTTCGGTAACAGATCCACTGCAAGAGAGAAGTGCCACAGCTCTGCCAGAGTATCTGAGACTGTGTTTTCCTAAAAATATCACTTCCTGCGGAAAATGGAGCACCTGTGTAAGAAGCACCCTTAAATATTGCCTTTTCGGGTCCCCAAGCCCACATACTCTGAACAGACCTTGCAATATGGAGCCACGTTTGCAGCCCAAGTTCTACTGAAGCCAAGGATGATCATTAAACCACCTAAATCTTCATCTCCTTCTGCATCACACCACCAAGTCCAACAGATCTTTATGTGGAGCAAAGGCTTTTGTTATTTATAACCACTTTCAGACCATTTTTCAGTACCGATTTGAACTCACACCAACGAAGATGATAAAATTACCTTTCTCCTTAAATAATCAAGCCAGTCTACTAACGTAAAATTAATGGCATAGAATGAAAACGTTGGGCAGTTTCAAAATAAATTAAGTGTGGAAGCAGGTTACGTTTAATCAAGCTGTCATGCAAATCAGCAGCCTCACTTGGTGAGGACTATTTAAAGAACTTCTTAGCTGGGGAAAATGTTTTTGGAACCATTACAGGAACAGCCTCCGTTTTGTTAAGGCCCAGGAATGTTAAAAAGCTCCCCCAGAACAGGGTCAGAATGTCAATGCCACAGAGCTTTGCTGAGAGGGAAGCGCCACATCAGGCTCTGGGGGCAGCCAGAGCCAGTATTCCCAGAAAACCACTGCGAATCTGGGGTGGTACACACAGCTGCCAGAACAAAACAGGCAACCAAAAACAAAAGGAAAAAGTAAAAGCAAACAAAGAAATGAAAAATACCAAACCAAAACAAACCCCAAACCAACCCAAACAAACAAACCAATTATATCAACACAGAATTCTTACAGGGAGAAATTCACAGAATCACAGACTGGTTTGGGTTGGCAGGGACTTAAAAGCTCATCTCCTTCCAAACCCCCTGCCATGGCAGGGACAACCTTTACCATCCCAGGCTGCTCCCAGCCCCAATGTCCAGCCTGGCCTTGGGCACTGCCAGGGATCCAGGGGCAGCCACAGCTGCTCTGGGCACCCTGTGCCAGGGCCTGCCCACCCTCACAGGGAGGGATTTCTCTTCCACACCCAAACTTGTTACTAGCAGAAGTACCTTGGGTCTTATAATTTATCTGCTTTTAATTTATGAATAATGTGTTTTCTCCCCTAATCTGGGAGTGATTATTTTATGTTTTTGCCACCACGACACGTTTGTGACCCGCTCACACCGATCCTGGCACCAGGGACTGGATGGAAAATGCCCACAGCTCGGGAGGAGTAGAGAGCTTCCTGTGAGGTTCAAGCCACAGCGTGCAGTGGCTCCACAGGAATATTTCAGGTTCCCGTGCAGGCCTTGATGAGTTCCAATACAGCTCAAGTGGTGATATAAATAATGGATAGCTCAGGATGCCCGAGCTCTCTAAATATAGATCCCTGGCACGCTGGGGAGCTCGGTCACCTGCACATTGGCTCTCCCTGTACCTGTGGCCTCCTCCCCAGCACTGCCCCTCTCCTCTCCCTCCCTCTCTCTCCCAGCATCAGTGTGGCTGCAGTGAGGCTTTTCCTGCCCACAAAACATCATCACTCCAGCTAGGGAAAGAGCCTGACCCTGGGAACACTGCACATGTGCTTGGGACTTCATTCAGTAACTCCTAGAACATCCCCCTTGCCATGGACTGTGCTGCCTCCTGCTCTCTTTGATATCAGCCCGGTAAAGGGAGCAGCAGAGGAGATCATTTCCTGTAACCAAATTTATTTTTAATTCCAGTGTGATAGTTCTGGGCTGACTGCCCTGAAAAGCTTGATTTCTGTGAATTTCATCCGTTTCTTTGATTCTGTGACTTTGCGTGTTTTATACGCATCCAAATCCATTTTCCTTTTACAAGATTAACCGAGTGAGGGCTCAGAAGGAATACTGTTTTGAAGTATTAATGGAAATAAAAAGGTGGAATAGAAGGTTAAGGATGACTCAGTGCATTTCTTTATCTCCATGAGTTGAGGTGGTTGTGACTCAGGGCAGAGCCAGGCCAGGCACCACGAGCCCAGAACTGGCTGCGGGAAGGGGATACTCAGAAGCTGTCCTTGGAGCCCAGAAGGTGTTTGGATCTGGTCAGCACAGCTACAATAAATCATGAGGAGAATCCAGCACCTCACTGAGAACAGCTCGGGGTAAATATTCTGGGGGTCATGCTTGGAATTGTAGGTGCAGAAACCAACCCAACACCAAACAAACCAAAGCTGGAGAAGGTCACTACACCTGAGTTTGTGTGAAATCCAGATAATCACAGACTGATTCTTCTTTGGGTTGAAGAATTTCTTCCTAATTATCCAACCTAAATCTGCCCTCCTGCAGTTCAAAGCCATTCCCCTGCTCCCACAGGACACAGGATGTCCTGCAATCCTCTCTGCCCCCACCCCAGCCCTTCACACCCACCTGACAGCACTGACCTCTCCCCTCTTACTGGGGACAATCAGCCAAATTTTCATCCACCATCTCCTCTCACAGCTGAGCTGGAAGAGGCATTTTCACTCCTGGCTCCCCAGGGAGGCTCAGCCCAGCGTGTCCCCCCAGCCTGGGGCCACCCCCAGCTGCAGTCCCCCCAGATGCCCTCATTATCCACATTTAATTTCCAGGCTGTGGTTCATGTTCAGCGCCTTCACACTACCAGAAATGTAACATGAAGGAGGTTTATACAGGTTAAAAAAACAGTCACAAACAAAATACAATAATTAAATTAATTTGAAACTAATTTCTGACCATGTGCAGGACTCTACACTAGAAAAAAAATAAAAAGAGCTGTGACAAAAGCTATATTTTGTTCTCTCTTCCTCTGCTCTTTAATAGTCTCTGAATGAAAAGTCTAGTACAATTTTCTAGTCCACTTGTTCCAGCCAGGGGGAAAACTGCTCGTTGTAATTAGGCCACTTTCATAACAGATTTCCTCCTGCCCCTCCTCCCGTGGATGCGACCAAGGCTCTGCACCCAGGAACTGGTGACCTCTTCCCTCGCCAGTCACTTCCCATCACCTTCCCTCCCCTCCCCTGGTTTTGGTCCTTCTCCACACCTGTCCACAGGCCATGGACAGAACAGCGAAGTCTGCAGAGAAAAATCTCTCAAGGAGCGTTGGGTTTGTGACCGTGGCACCTGTGCATTTTCCTGAGGGACTTCCCTGGGGCGCTGGTGCCCCATGCCCAGCTGGGCAGCCCCAGGACACGCTCACCCATCGGGGTGGGGCGAGGCTGGCTGAGGAGCAGGGAGTGCAACAACCACTACAGACACCAAACTGTCTCCCACAGACACTGCAGGGAGCAAACAGAGCCCTCCAACCCCCGAAAATCCTTCAGATGATCCTTCTGGGATCCCCTGTGGGGGTGGGCAGGCCCTGGCACAGGGTGCCCAGAGCAGCTGTGGCTGCCCCTGGATCCCTGGCAGTGTCCCAGGCCAGGCTGAACGGGGCTGGGAGCAGCCTGGGACAGTGGGAGGTGTCCCTGCCATGGCAGGGGTGGGAGTGGGATGGGATTTAAGTCACTTCCAACTCAATTCCACGGTTCCATGAGAATCAGAGACAGCCCAGTCATCTTTCAAGCACAAAGTTCTACCCACCACAAAAATACCTGAAAAAGAACCTTGGACTCACCAGCCTCTCCCCTCACTCTTTATATCAGCATTGCAACGATGTTTTTAATATTTAATTTGAGATTTACTTAGTAACTGTCTGAACAAGAGTTACAAGAGAATTCCACACTGGAGTGGGATTGGGATGAGGAGTTTGGAGGGCCTAGGTGAGTCCAAGCACCAAGGCTGTGCTTGAAGTGCCACAGTGAAATTTAACAGAGAGAGAGACCTAAGGTAGCACCTGGACAGTGAAACACTTTCACACATTCACAGAACATGATTTTGCCCGTTTCCTGATATAATGCCTACGATTAATTAAAATAATTCTGATATAACACTCCCAGATAAATGCATACATGCTTCTACTGAATAACCCTATAATTTTGTAAATATTAGGTATTACCACTAAATTAAATTTATAAGCAAAAATATTAAGTATAGACATTATACAAATAAATGTTTTAACTGTTAGATAGGATTTTAATCTCTGAGCAACAGAATACCTGCAAAATTCCTGTACCTTTCACACCTGTCAAAGTAAACAACCAACTCAGTACTTCCTACTCCACAGATCCTAAAATACACCAACTTAATACCCTCAGTCCTCTCGAGAACCTTGATGTCCAGTTGAGTTCGTTGTTTTAAATAATTGCATTCATCTGATCCAACCCCCCATTAAAACCTGCTCTGTCGCTGTGGTCAGACAGAACTGAAAGGGCTGGGTTTAGGCAGGAGGCTGAGCTTTTATTTATCTGCCTGCTCTTGCCAAGACATCCATTCTCCTCTCCACCCCTGGAAACCCCTCACTGCCACTGCTCTATCAAACTGGTTTGGGATCTCACTGACAATTGCATTCAGCTCCTCTGAACATTCCAAGTCTGGGACAATCTCACCTGGAATTTATGGCAGTGTGTTCACAGCGCTCAGCCTCCTTGAGGGCTCTTTCTCAATTTCAGTTACAATTAAGCTGAAAGCATCTTATGAATTTAAAAATCTGCTAGAACAAATCTACCCTTGAAATTTGCTTCCCTTATAATTAAGAAACCCAAAAATCCTTAGGAAATGCCTGTGCAAGCAAGATTTCAGGGACTGACAGGAAGACAATTCAAGACAACTTCCAGAATAAAAAAAAAAAACAAAAACAAAAGGAATCAAGGAACCAGCAAACTCTTTGAAAGCTGTGATACTTCAAAGCCTGTCTTTAACTAAAGCCAGCACCAAAGCAACAGTCCCACACCAAGCAGGGTGCCAGAGGCTGCCCCAGCTCCCCTGACAGGAGCCCAGGCTTCCCTGCACACTCCCAGTCCTGCGAGATCCCAGCCCTGCAGGCTCCCGGCCCCTTGGAGGGTAAGAGATGGACTTTGCCATCTCCAGCTGCCCTCAGCAACTGTGAAGGGATGGATGGTTTTCCGTGCAGCCTTTCTGCTGGTTCCAGGATGCTGAACTCTGCTGCTCTCCTCCATGCTCCCGTGAGTCACAGCATGGGAGTTTTTCTCCTCTCTCCTGATGGCAGGAAGAAAACCTTGACCTTTATTCAGCCAGTTTGGAGAAAATGAGAATTTCCACATCTCAGAATCACAGAATCATTTGGGTTGGAAAGAACTCTGAGCATCAAGCATCACCCTGCTGAGCCCAGTACAGCCTAACCATGCGGGCTTCTCTCTCTACCTCAGCTACACCTTTCTGAACCCCACCTGAGCACCTCTGAGCCCAGCTCAGCACCAGAGGAAGGACACCCAGCCAGGCTGGGTCAGTGTCACAGACCCAGGAGATGCTCCATGGACACAAGGTATCTCAGTGGAGCCTCAACGTTGGCAGGCCCAGGGCTGGAAAATCAGAAGCAGAAACTCAGGAGGCACTGGGCACCCCAGCCCTCTGCTGGGAAGGGCTGACACAAGAACTGGGGCTCCAACAGGCAGTCCCCAGCTCCCTTTGTCACTGCTCGGAGCACAGCCCTGCCCTTTCCCTGCTTTCCCACCCCCACCAGCCACAGCAGCCTGGGATTTGGGTACGGAGACTCTGATCCGATGGCAGATGGCATCAGAGATAATAACGTACAGCTCGTTTGGAACTGTGTCACCAGCTTTATCCCAGTGTGCCACTCACCAAAGTATCACCTGCCATATCTAAAGCTTTCATTTGGCCATCCTGCATTTACAGCTCCATTTTGAAACCAAGTGACACCACAGTTTACTGGAGGCGAAGGTTATGGGGGAACTCCCGTGTCAAGCTGAGCGTTTCCAGCAGGCAGCAGCACCACAGAGAAGGGGAGAAGAGACCGAGCTCAGCCACACATCCCCCATTCCACTTCTCTGATGGTCACGAACCAGCCCATTCCCGTTCGGCAGTGGGACAGCCCTCCCTCGGCAGTGCCCCGTTCCCAAGGCTGTGTCCGGCCAGCTCCGTGCCCCGCTCCCACAGCACTGCCCACTGCCCTCACAGCCCACACAGCTGAGCCAGGGTTTCAGCTCCCGAGGAGAGCCCACGGGGATAACTCTTGGCTACCAAGAGCTCTCCAGATGAGCAAGAGAAGAAGCCTCATTCCAGCACCATTGTTCAACACCATGGGGCTGCTTGGCCCATGGGACCGGTCCCCCGAACCCCTGAGCCTTTCCCTGGGACATCAGCTGCACTCAGCTCTTACACACGGTGACAAGAAAAAAAACCTGTTTTCTCCTCAACAAAACAACCCTTTGGAACAAATCCCAGTTTTCATCCCTTACTGACTCCTTGTTTTGTTAGTTCCTCCGCAGAACAGCTGAAACATTCACCATCATTTAAAATGATAAATTATTTTAATTTACACTGAATTTATTTATTATTGCCACACAGACAAGAAGCAAGTGCCATAATGTGCTTGTTTAATAATTGGCAGGGATTGGGAACAGGAAATTCTCATCCAAACAACAACTTCATTTACTGGGGGGTGTGCACAGGAGCCTGCACGTCCCACGGTCACATTTCAGGAATGAGGCTCCATGGAGCCGAAGGATTTATGACCCCAAATTGCACCAGAACATCAGAAGTATGGAAGTCAAGAAATGAACCTTTTGAAATCATAAAGGGAAGAAAGGAACTTTTATATTTATTACACTCTCCACTGACACAACTGCCTTGTTCACAGCCGCACCCAGCACGCACTGGGGGCACTGCAATGCTGGGATGCACAGAGTACCCCAAAACTCCAATTGCTGCATAAACTTGTTATCCACCTGCTCTTCCTGCTGCAGAACTTCCTTTCCAAATGCTCAGCTCTCAGTAACACAAGTGACAATGGATGGATGTTTGACAGACGTGTCACTGGTTTTCCAGGACACCATCACTCCTCAGGCAAAGGCTCTCAGCTATAAAGCCTCCCCTGGTGTCAGACCCCACAGCTGGGACCCCTAAAGGGCCCTGCTTTACAAAACCAATGTTAGGTGGGTTTCCCCCCCCGAACAGCCAACGTTCCCTGGAGCAGAGCCACTGTGGAGAACAAGGAGAATCCCCTGTGTTCCAGCAGGAATGAAGGAGACAACTCACAGATGGGAAAGTCGTGTTCAATAGGCAGGGACAGCTGTGATCCCCGGGCACTCGAGGGAGCCACACAGAGCACTGAGTCAGCACCCAGAATGCACAGACCGGCCTGTCCTGGCACTGCCCCCGGCCACCCCGGCCCACGGCTGGCCACACGCTCCCTCTGGGCGGGCACAGGGCCACACTCCCCATGTTTGGGGGCAGTGGTGCTCCCAGACACCGGGAGATGCTCCTCCCGTTCCCCAGATGGGAACTTCTTCCACAAGCAGAACAACTTTGGAAAAGAAGAAGCTGAGAAACTCAAAGTGCAGGCACCAAAAGAGGTGCATAATTTTGGATCAGCTGCTTCCCACGTGCCCCAACTTTTGCACAGCAGTAAAACAGCCCTGGGCAGTGCTGGGCTGCAGGCACAGCCCGTCCAGCCTTACCCGGGGCTCATCCCAGATGTTTGGTGCCAGCCTCAGGTGTCCACAGCAGGGGACAGTGCCACTGCCCACGACACGGACCTGGAACTCTCCGAGGCACAGAGAAGCAGCCAAGCTGCACATAAAGTATTTCCAACTCAGCAAACAAACCAAAACTGACCCCTGCCTTTCCCAGCCAGGTTCAACAAAAACCCACCCCCTCCGTGAGCACAGCTGGACACGGATATCTGCTGGACAGCTCCCTCTGCTACTGCTCCTCACTGCCAGCCTGCGGGAACGCCAGCTCGAGGCTTAACCCTTTGCACTGAAGAACCCACAATATTTTGCAGACTACAGAGCACACATTCCCTAAACTCCTCTATAATCATCTGCTGGTAAGGAGATCTTCTGCTTTTTTAAAAGCCATGACAATTTCTAAAGCCCAATTTGCTGCGCTGACACAACGTACAGGTACTATAAAGGTACTCTCACTTAGACTTGTTTTCATTATCCGTGAGCTTTGAGGAAAACAAAACACACGATAAAAACCTTTACTTGCTAGAAAAACCCTTTTGATCATCTTCAGCTTTGCACATTCCAATCTCCAGGGGGGTTTGGGTTCCAAACTACGCCCGGGGTCTGCAGGCACTGCTGACAAATCCCTGTCCCCCGGGTTATGTAAAGCCACGAGAGCCCCACGCACACACTGGCTGTGCCCGGAGCAGCTCCAGCACGGCAGCAAAAGGGGAATTCTTATGTTTCCCACAGCAGCAGCAATGCCTCCTGCTGCCATCCTGAGGTGAGCTCTCCCCTGTCCTCCCCACACCCCCGGGAAGGGGGGAGCAGCCCCCTCCCAGGTGGAGGCAGCTTCTGTTTTCCCTGAGCATCCAGCCCTGCTCCTGGGGCAGGGAGGGAGGTGACACGGGAGGTGACACGCTGCCCCTGCCATCTCCCTGCCAAGGGCTCTGCATTTGTCACCTCTCCTGAAACACTCCTCTCCCAAAACTGCCGCTTGTGCCGTCAGTGAGATGGATTTGCTGAAACACAGGGTGATCCCTCTTCCTAACGGGGATCTTGGAAAGGGTCACAGGAGAAGCCTGGTTCTGGAAACACAGCCTGGCTCCTGAATTACTACCAGTCTACAATGCAGCAATTTATTCTTTTAATAAAAGCATGTTTTAGGACTTGCTCTCTCCTTTCCTCATGTGTTCTCTTGAAATCTTAACCGGTTGCCTGGGAAGAATGCAGAAAGGATGCAGGATGGAATTCTGCTGCTGAAAATCAGCAGCTTCCCAAAATTAGTCTGCCATGCAAAACAACTGCGTTACTGACAGCATTCCTCATAACTTCAACAAACCTTCAACAAACACAAACAGCATCGGGACTGCGGGGATCCATCACCCATTGAAGCCAAACAAAAGGGACCAGGCTTTAATTAGTGAGGCTACAGAAATAACTCAGCACAGACAAAACTCCTCAGCTAAGGAGCAATTTTCTTTAAAACCCCCACGCTGAGGAGTTCCTGTACCAAAACAGGTGCCCAGTGACATCCTTGGCAAACCTTCTCTTCCATCAGTCCCTCGGGAAGGGACACGTGGGCACCGTCACTCTGCCGGTGTTGGGGAGTGCCGGCCTGGGAGGCCACAGGAGAGTCCCAGCACCCCAGTGCCACCTGGGCACCAGCAAAGCACCATCCAGCCCCAGCATGGGCCTGGCGAGGGCACCCACCCCTCAGGTGGTGAAAGAGCATGCGGAGAAGGTGGGTGCTGAGAAATCGCTCCCTGTCTGCTGCTCTGCTCCAGAGTGCCAAGGAGGGAATGATCCTCGTGGTGGTGCTTCTGCAGCACTAGGAAAGTGCTGTGTGTTTGACCCAAAATTGATTA
Organism: Rhagologus leucostigma; assembly: GCA_013397725.1. NCBI lineage: Eukaryota > Metazoa > Chordata > Aves > Passeriformes > Rhagologus > Rhagologus leucostigma. Next base: position 591,142 of record VZTD01004104.1, read on the forward strand.
ATTACACTGATATATGAATTAACCATTTAAAATGAGGGAGCTGAACTACTTATTTTACTTTGTGTCAGCACCAGAGGCTTTTCCTGGAAATCCTCAGCAGTCCAAGGAGCCTTTATTCCTCATCTTCAGGCAAGACAGCGGAACCTTGATGTGGGAGCTGAGGCTGGGGCCTGGCTCACCCACCATGTCCCCGGACTCACTGAGAGGGGCTCTGTGCCTTCTCCCCGGTATGTCAGCACAAACCAAGACCCGTGAGTAAGAGTTAGTCCTCATTTCCACCTGGGCAGCCCTGTTAATCCCCTCAGGGCATGGGCTGATGTGATCAGCTGCAGCCAGAGCCCCACTCAGGGTGTGCGCCCCAGAGAGGGCACCCGCAGGCCCTGGCTCAGGGCTGGCTCCCAGCTCAGCCCCCAGCCCATAAATCACCCTCGCTCCTGGCAGCCACGGAAATGCTGACTCAAAGCCACGGGAGTGCGGCCCCTATTCCAGCAGCGGCTGTTACACCAGGAGCTGGCTGTGCTCGCACGGCGCTGCCTCCGCACCCATGCACGGGGTGATTCTGGAGCCCTGGCTGGCAGAGAGCAGCTGAGCCCGGAGCAGGGAGGGGAACTCAACACGTGCTGGCCACGAGGAGCCCACGGCCACCCTGCTGTAAGGCCGGAGCTGCGGAGCACAGCCAGCTTTGGGAGCTGCGAGGCACAGCCACTGGAAGACCCAAATTCAGATGGCTCCAGAGCTGGGAGGAACAAACTCCTTTTTCAGCACCCAAATGCCTTTTCCCAGCTCACTGGAGTTCATATTTAAATGAAGAGCCAATTTCCAATACTTCCAATACCTACAGCAATTATTTTAATGTACATTGACATACATTTACAATACGAGCATCCAGCGAGGGACAGCCTCAGAGGAGCAGAGACGACAGGCAGTGAGAGACTTGGGATGAAGAGCCTGGGGCTGCTGCTTGCTCTTCTTCTCCCCCTGTGATCCTGCATTTCCCCTTTCAAGTTACCAGCTTAAAACAGAATAACCCCAGGTTTAAAGCAAGCCTGCCGAGGGCACGGGAAATGAAAGGAGTCAATCAGAGGGCACGAGGAAGGAGACCCAGCTGCAGCACACAACATTCCAGCATCCCATGGCTCATCCCGGGGCTCGGCAGCGCTGCCAGCGTTTCCTGTAGCAGCCTCTCTTTACAAAACACACACCGGCCCTCCCCAGCGAGACCCGAGTGCTGCTTCCAGCCTAGAGCTCCCATTTCATTTATGTAACCCACCCAGCTGCACCAGCGCCGGGCTCCAAACACAGCCTGGCAGCCCCGGTGTGTTCCAGCTGAACCCCCAGGAGGTAACCCTGGGAGCAATCACACCATTTTTCAGTAACGTGGTTTTAAACATGTTTAGATACTAATAGTGTTTAACAGTGGCTGAGTACGTCTTAACAGCCTGTGAACCCACCAAGTTACTGTCTCTGCAACAGTACAAATAAACCACTTTTTAATTATTATTTCCTTTGACTCTCCATTTGTGCCACGGAAAGCACGAGGACCTGAGCACGTCTCAAAATACAGAGGATAATTGAGGTACACATAAAAACCACTTGTCAGCTGCCCTACATAGACATCTACTGTATTTTCAGGAGCTACTACAACAGGAGCAGCCTAAAAACGCTTCCAAATCCCTACCAAAAATGCCTCATGCAGCATTTTACAGCGCACTGCTGGATCATTAAAAACGCTTATGGATAAAACGCATTGTAACCTGGAGATTTCCATAACAGCCCAACAAAAAATAATACAGCCAGAGACTTCATAGCTGAGAAGTGCTGCTAATTAAATCAGGGACTTCTCACCAGCCAGGAGCTTCAACCAACTGCAACCGTATTCCAGAGAAGGAGAAAATGGGGGGATTTGAACTATAGCAGGATCATGGCAAAAGTACAACACATGGACAAAAAGTTAGAGTGGGGGCTGGGGAATGAGCAAATCAAGGCAGACGATTACTGAACACAAACCAGAACGAAAGGTTCGAGTAGATTTTGGTGTCTGACTGCCGGTAAACAAATTTTGCTCCAGTCAAGAGACGAGGAGATACGGGAGCACGGGGTCTTATCAGGAAAGACAAGAACAGAGCCACGGGAAGCACAAAACCTCCTCGTGGCACAGAGCCAGTGCTTCAACCGTTGAGAAATATAGAAATATCTATCAAAATAAGTAACACCGACGTTAACGCTCCTGGCAGGGTGCAATCGTCCTCTTCCTGCCACAGCCCCGCACTGCTTGCTCTGCAGAGCCCCCAAACTGCTGCCGGAAACCAAAATTGCATCATTTCACCCCAGCAACCCATTTCTAAACTTCCAGCAACAGCCAGGGCTTCTTAAATAGAGTTTAAAAAGGGGAAACCGCGGAACAAAACCACCTCAGGGGCCGGCCAGCGGCCCGGAGCTCCAGGGATGCGGGTACTGGGTGGCGCCGGGGACAACTTCCCGCATCACTGGGGCACCCCGCGGGCAGCCCCGGGGCCGAGCGCCGCCGCAGCATCCCCGAGAGGGGCCGGGGGCTCCGGCGGAGCCTCGGGCATCTCGGGGATGCTGCCGCAGCAGCGGCGACGCTCCGTCCTCGCATCCCTCCCGCCCGCGATCGCCTCCTACCTCAGCACCGCCGTGTCCCCTTTCCTGACCACCAGATTGTCCACGGCAGAGCCCGGGAAGTCTCCGCCCGGCGCAGCGAATCTCCCGGGAGGAAGGAACCAGCAAAGGCCGAGGAAAGCGATCGCCAGCCACTGGTGGGAGCCCCCGGCGCTCCGCACCAGCGGCACCATCTCCGCTCCGCGCCGGCCCCGGCGGCGGAGAGCGAGCGCTGCTGCTCCCGGGAAGGGCGGCCCCTGCTCGGCGGCGGCGGTCGGGGAGCGGCGGAGCGCGGCTGCTCNCCGCCTGCCTCTTCCCACGGGCAGCCCCGAGCCCCGCACCCCCGTGCCAGCCTCCTGCCGTGCCGCGTCCCGTCCCCGCCGCTCCTCGGCCCGCTCTCCCCAGACGGTATTTAATGAAAACTGACCACTTTGCCAAAAGCCAGCACAGAGCCGCAGCCCGCGCTGAGGCAGCAGTGCTGGAAACGGCACCAGTGCTGGAAACGGCACCAGCAGCTCCAGTCAGGGGCCCCGGGGACCGGCTGGAAGCTCCAGACCTTTCTGGAACAGAAGGTCGGCCACTCTGATACTTCAGTTTCCTAAAATTCTGCCTAGAAAAAAAGACTCTAGGCTAGAGACCTTCGCCAAAGAGCGAATAAACCACTGACAGGTTATTTCCCCAAATTCTACCGAGAAAGCCAGAGACCAAGGAGAAAGAAAAATCACCAACACATTATTTCCTAAAATTCTCCCAAGACATTCAGAGATCTCCACCAAGGAGCTAAAACCCACTGATCTGTTATTTCCCAGAATTCTACCAGGTCATCCAGAGACCTTTGCCAAGGACCTAAAATCCACTAAAAGATTCTTCCAGAATATTTAGAAGCCCTCACCAAGGAGCAAAAATCCATTAACAGATTACTTCCCAAAATTTTACCAGGACAGCCACAGACCTTCACACCAAGGAGTGATAAACTACTGACATTTTTCCCCAAATTTCTAGCAGGACATGTGGAAACGCTCCCTGACAGATTCTGCCAGGGCATCAAGAGCCTTTCACCAAGGAACATAAATCCACTGACACATTATTTCACCAAATTCTGCTGGGACACCTAGAGACTTTCAATGAGGAGCAAAAAACCCCCTGACAGATGAACTCTCTGTAAAAACAGCCAGGAACGAGCAGCCTCTTTCCCCCCTGGGGTCTTCTCCAACACACACACAAACCCCTGCCAGACTCTGGGTAAACAGAGGGAGCAAACAGAGCTCCCTGCTCCATGTGTTTGCCAAACTCCCCCATTCCAGGTTAAACATTCCAGGTTGAACACTCAGCACCAGACCCCGGCTGCACCTTGCTGGGCTCAGCCTGGATCCCTGCAGGAATCTCTCTCCTCCGTAGCTCCAGAGGAGTTGCATAAGCACTGCTGTGGAACAGGAATTCCAGAACTGCTCCACTGGGGCCGTTCCGAACGTTCCCACAGCGGCTCAGGCACATCTGGCACGCACAATGTCCCGGTTGTCCCTCGCGCAGCCCCGCCGGCCCACGCTGCCAGCCCCGGCCCCGCGCTGTCTCCCTTTCACCCGCTGCCAGCGTGCCCATCGCTCTGCTCTGTGCACCGACCTTCCCTACCCGCAGTTTGTATCAGAAGGATTTGGGACTAGAATGTTCCAATTAAAAACATATTTAATAATCAGGATTCTTCTACTGCTCGCTTTCGGTAAACCCAGATTCCCCGTTCCTGGAAGCTTCTCCCTTCATTACCACATCCCATTAGACCCTTCCAGCTGCCAGAAAAAATCCGAGTGTACACAAAAGGGAATTCTTCCCCTTCTTCTGGGGCACACGATGCTACAGAGTTTCCTTGATAGGGAAGGAGAGGGGGAAGAGAGGGACTGGCTCCCCCACGGCGGCACTGCCTGGAACACAGAGCTGCCTTTTAACGTTAAACACAAGTGCCCAGTGACACAACTCCGGTGTCACACGCACAGCTGCCACAGCCTGCAGTGCCCAGCCCTCGGAACACGGCAGCAGGAGCCTCTCACAAGCACAAGCTGACCAGGAAGTGTCAAAAATATTGTTAGGAACGCTTCCATGCCATTGGGAGTGAGCTGACCACAGGGCAGTGGGTGCTCTCACCAACACCGAGCTGTTCATAGCAGGCGGAGCTGTCCCACCCCTCACCGGCCACCACCACACACTCAGAGATTCACAATGACCTCCCCCAGGGCCTTTCCAAACCCGGGAGCTTCTCGAGGGAGCAACCAAACACATCCCACACCAAACAGCTGGAAAGGGAAGTGTCCTGAAGGACGTGGCTCCAAGAACCCAGACAAGGGCTTTTTACAAGGGCACGTACTGCCAAGACAAGGGGACCAGCAAAAACCCCCACACCTCTTTCTCAAGGCTTTTTACTCCTCCTTCTATGCCACTACCTATGAGACGTACCCAAAGTAGATAATGCCATTTACATAACAATTTTTTAATAAAAAAGGGGGGTTCTGATCCATCAGAGTGGACTCTCATCTTGCAGAGCTGCAATCCAGAGTGAAACACGGTTCCTCCTCTACCAGACCTGTAAAGCTGGAACAGCTCATCAGACATTTGCCAAATGGATTCGCTTCCGAGGCAGAACATTCATCAACACGTTTGTGCTCATCAGTGCTATTCCATAGGCTTTGGGGAACACCTCTCTGAGCTCCGATGCAATCCCTGCAACCTCCCTGTGCTGGCACCAAGAGCAGGAGCCACACGAGATGTGGGGCTCAGATGGGACAAACTTCACACGGCTGTCACGTGTGAGGTGCCCTTTGAATGTTCTGGTACAGTCAGTGCTCTGGTCATTCAGAGAGAGTCGGGATGTAACAGCCCAGACCTAATTTCAGGGAGAGCTCTGTAACCTTTAATGAGTCCAGTGATGTTGTTTTTACTTGACCTTAACAAACAAGTCATTTGCTCCTCTTTTAAAGAGCAGGACAAAAGGCATTTCCCCAGCACCATTTATTCATGTTCCAAAAGATCCCATAAAACTCGATCAACAATAGCAAAGATGAAGCTTTTTATCTTGTTTTGTTCATTTCTAGATTCATATCTTGCCTTTCCTGTTATTTGCAGATCAATGGAAAAATGAGCAGGTCAGGGGGCAAGAGCAGTTGTGCCAATCAGGGCTGGTCTGGAGACAGAATTCTTTCATCTGAACCTGCCCCACCTCCTCCCCAAGCCCACGAAGAATTGTTTTGGTGGGAGGAGAAAAAAGAAGAATAAAAAAGGAAAAGTCTCACACCAAATGTGTGCACATATAAAAAAAAGTATTTCACAGAATCCCTGAGGTTGGAAAAGCCCTCCCAGATCACCGAGCCCAGCCTGTGCCTGATGCCCACCTTGTCCCCAGCCCAGAGCACCGAGTGCCACCTCCAGCCCTTCCTTGGGCACCTCCAGGGATGGGCACTCCAAACCTCCCTGGGCAGCCCCTGCCAAGGCCTGAGCACCCTTTCCATGGGGAAATTCCTGCTGGTGTCCAACCTGAGCCTGCCCTGGCCCAGCCTGAGGCCGTTCCCTCTCCTCCTGTCCCTGTTCCCTGCGAGCAGAGCCCGACCCCCCCGGCTGCCCCCTCCTGTCAGGGACTTGTGCAGAGCCACAAGGGCCCCCCTGAGCCTCCTTTTCTCCAGGCTGAGCCCCTTTCCCAGCTCCCTCAGCCGCTCCTGGGGCTCCAGCCCCTTCCCAGCTCCATTCCCTTCTCTGGACACGCTCCAGCCCCTCAGGGTCTGTCCTGGCATGGGGGCCCCAGAAGTGTCCCCAGCACTGGAGGTGCCCCAGCAGTGCCAGCACAGGGGGACAATCCCCGTCCTGCTGCCACAGCAGATCTGCTCCAGGCCAGGCTGTCACTGGCCTTTGGCCACCTGGGCACAGGGCTGGCAAGTGAACGCTCCCCATGGAGGGCAGACAGGAGCCTTTCCCACCAGGCAGCTCCCGCTCACTGACAGCATTTGGCTGTTTTAGCACCAGGTCCTTCCAACCCAGCCCTGCTAAAGCCATATGAAAATTCCTTGTAATTCAGCTGCATATTTTTGTTTAGAACCATTTCAAAAAGCTAAATTTAGTTGTTGTTTGCAAGTATTCGTTCAACAGTTTGCACAAATACTCAAGACTGATTCCCAGACTTCACACTTGGCTTTTTGCTTCGTTTCCTTCTGTGTGTTTAACTCTCCTGCACCCGTTCCCTCCCGCTGGCGACAAAAGATGGAAGTTGGATGACTAAAATAAACTCCAAGAGAATTGGTGCTTTTGATCCGGATCCCAGAGCCAGCGTTCCACATGGGAAGAGATCACAGGCAGTGGAAGCAGCGCGCCCGTGGGCTGGCACCCGCCTGCGAGCAGAGCACTGCCCACAGGGCCCTTCCCACCTGGACACAGCAGCCGCCCCTGGATCCCTGGCAGTGCCCCAGGCCAGGCTGGACACTGGGGCTGGGAGCAGCCTGGGACAGTGGAAGGTGTCCCTGCCACGGCAGGGGTGGCACGGGGTGAGCTGTAAGGTCCCTCCCACCCAAACCAGTCTGGGATCCTGTCTCACCTCTGGAATCAATCCCTCTGCAGGGATGGGAAGGCATCCTGCCCTGGAATTTTTTAATGGCTCCAATCGAAATCTCTTTACAGGGCTCTGAGAACCAAATGGGCCATTTCCACGTATTCAGTAGTTTGCCTTTGAGATCCTCATTCCTGAAAGGGTTCCAACATTCCCATCCAGCTGCCAAATCACTTTGGTTGGCATCACCAACAGAAGGCCAGTCTGAGGTTTGGCATGAGACTGCTGGCAGTAAGGATGGGGGACAACACAGGACAGATGAGGTGACAAGACAAGGAGGGGACACAGCAGCAGCAACAACAAAAAAAATCCAAAAAACCACCCATGCTACACTGAATTTTAAGAGCCACGGTTTATGTCCAAATTCACAGAAACTCTGGAAGTTTTAACTATTTTCACAACGACCAAAGAACAGCAGAATCATAGAGGAAATCAATAAAGTGCTCCTGGAGGTAAAACTAGTCTTTAAATATTATTTTAATATCTTTGAGGCGGAAAAAAGGTAATAATTCCAATTGGCTTAGGAACTCTCAGGTAATAATCTCTAATATAGCTGCATTTTGCTTTTTCTCCTGTAGCAAAAACACCACAGAAATAAGGACAAGACTTTCCTCCTATGCTGCAGCACAAACCCTTCCAAGGAGCATCTGGCCATTGCTCAGTGCTCTTAAAAAGACCTTCAAGTTGCCTAAAATTTAAGCAAACAGCCCAAGGCACCCTAATAATTTGTCAGCTTTAGTTTTCAAAGAGCAGTTTCTGATGGTTCTGCAGAAGTTATGTAAAAGAGCTCATCCAGATCAATCCCACCGGATCATCAGTCACAGCCTGGAAAGGCTTTGCAAAAGGCATTCCCTGAAAATTCCATTTGGAAAAGGGTGGAGGGTGCAGATAAGTCAAGGGATAAATCTCAGAAAACACAGACCCAGCAGCCCAACATTTTAAAGGGAAAGTTTTTGTCTGTCTCATTTTTATTTTTCCTTATTAGTATTTAAATCTCTTACATGTGAAAAATGAAAATAGTGATTTTGTCAAGCACTGGAATCAACAGAAATTTCCTTTCAAGTGTCTCTGCCACCAAGGACTTCAGAATTCCTGACACAAAGGTGGGGATTTTTGTTAATAGGATTGAAAGCAAATGCCAAAATCTCCATAAAATGCATTTTCCATTTTCTGCATAATCTATGACACAACCACGTACAGAAGCGTGCAGTAAAAAAAGAAATTATCTCCCATACTCCCAACCCCGGGAGAATCCTGCTGTGCCACCACCTAAGCTGGCACCTCCAGCTGCAAGCCAGGAATTCTCTCAGCACAGGAACCAACAGACTCTTCACTTGCACAGATCTGAGTCGTTGCCTGATTCAGGGTTTCAAACTGACAGAACAAGGCTGCAGAACAGGCTCAGCCCGTATCAGACGGCAGGAAACACAGATAACAAGGAACTCTCAAAGGAGGAGCGAATCCAGGGGCGCCTATTTATAAAACACAGGCTCTAATTACTCCGCTCTCAGCACTGGGAACGTCACTGTGCTGGGCTCTCTGCTGCCTGAGGGGATTTGACTGGTGGGTGCCACATCCCCCTGCAGCGAGACGCACACGGAAAACCAGGAGGCAGGAGCCACTTCCATCTCACACCCATCGCTCACTGTCATTCAGGGTGGAAAAGCCCTCTGAGCCCATTCCCAGCGCTGCCAAGGCCCCCACTGCCCCATGTCCCCAGGTGCCACATCCACACGGCTTCTGAATCCCTCCAGGGACGGGGACTCAGCCCTGCCCTGGGCAGACAGTTCCCTTTGAGCAGGAAGGCTCAACAGCTCTGGAGAAAACAAAAACCACAGAAGCACTGAGGTTGGAAAAGACCTCCAGGATCACCGAGTCCAACCTGGGACCGATCCCCACCTTGTCACCAGCCCAGAGTGCCACACCCAGGCATTCCTTGGACACCTTCCAGGACAATCAGTCCAGCACCACCCTGGGCAGCCTCTACCAACGTTTAACAACCCTTTCCACGAAGAAACGGTGAACAATTCCTTCTTTAGCCTCAACAGAGGCCTCAGGACAAGCAGTGCTGTCCCAGCTCCTCCAACCCAAGAGCAGCATGGAAAGGCTGCACTTACACAAAACATTCCCTCAAGCCCAGACCCTGCTGCCCGACAGAAGCACGCGAGCAGCTTTGGCTCCAGCAGCCCCGGGCAGGGTAATCCTGCACCCAGCACAGGGCCCTCAGTAAAACTTTAGTTGTATGTGGGTGAACAAAAACATTTTCTTCACCATATGGCACAGGATGAAAATAATTGCCAAACGCCAGCAGCTCGCTAATATTGGTGCCAAATCCAGGGATAATGCTGTCAGCTCCCTCAGCCCACAGCTCCCTATTTTAAGACGTGCAAGCGCAGTTTGAAAACATCCACCAGGAGCTTCAGGCTGAAGAACTCTGCAAAGTCACAGATTCCCCACACGCAGGGGAACTCTTGGGGTGTTTCATCATTCAGAAGTCTCTGATTCACAAAGGTAAAGGACAGAGTTTGCTGAACAAAGAATCACAGAATTGTTTCTCTCAGAAAAGCCCTCCAGGATCACCGAGCCCACCCTGTGCCCGATGCCCACCTTGTTCCAAGCCCAGAACCCTGAGTGCCACCTCCAGCCCTTCCTTGGACACCTCCAGGGATGGGCACTCCAAACCTCCCTGGGCAGCCCCTGCCAAGCCCTGAGCACCCTTTCCATGGGGAAATTCCTGCTGATGTCCACCCTGAGCCTGCCCTGGCCCAGCCTGAGGCCGTTCCCTCTCCTCCTGTCCCTGTTCCCTGCGAGCAGAGCCCGACCCCCCCGGCTGCCCCCTCCTGTCAGGGACTTGTGCAGAGCCACAAGGGCCCCCCTGAGCCTCCTTTTCTCCAGGCTGAGCCCCTTTCCCAGCTCCCTCAGCCGCTCCTGGGGCTCCAGCCCCTTCCCAGCTCCGTTCCCTGCCCTGGACACGCTCCAGCCCCTCAGGGTCTGTCCTGGCATGGGGGCCCCAGAAGTGTCCCCAGCACTGGAGGTGCCCCAGCAGTGCCAGCACAGGGGGACAAATCCCTGCCCTGGTCAAGAGCTGGTTTTCAGCAAATCTCAGGGAAGGGAGCAGTGAATGACAACAGGTGAGCATCCTGCTGCCCCAGAACGGACATCTTCTGGTGGTGAGTGTCCTGTAGTGGGGAAGCTTCTCCCTGTTGGGGCTGCAGAGGAGCAGCAGAAGGAACTGCAACAGTTTGCAACTCTCCACCCTGGAGCCAAGCCAAAACACTTCCTTTACGAGTGTGGTGCATTACCTAAAAAAAAAAAGCTTTTCTAACACTAGGAAAGGGCACAAACAGCTTTCCAAGGATCCCTCAGCACAGACGAGGCCACGTTAGAGCCCAAGGATTTAACACACAGTGTATCTCAAACTTACAAAACAAACCACGTTGTTCCTCCGGTGGTTTCCAGCCCGGAGACGTGCAAAACAATCATTACTAAAAACTGATAGATTTTAAATCATTTCTTAACCAAGACATTCCACATTTACAGTGTCTTGGATGGGGATCCCTCACTGCAGGCAGAGTTTATAACTCGGGCAAGGCAGGATGCGTCGTGTCAAAACTTAACAAGTGTGAACGATCTGTGAATCCGTGCTCAGCAGCCCAGATCATCCCTTCCCAGATCATCCCTTTCCGGCAGGATTCCATTTATTCATCAGGGAGCAGCTTGTCCAAACAGCCTCGGACATCTCATGCGAGTGTTCGGGCGGGCAGAAAGGCGGCACACACAGGGCCCGGCAGGGTGGGGACAGGGCTGCGCGAGCAAAGCGGGGGAGCAGCACAGCCAGGACCAGCGCCTTCTCCTGACAACTGGGGAAGAGCCTCCCCCGCCCCGCTATCACAAAAACAACCCTGCCCTTAGTATTACTATGAGGGGATCTCAATCCTGATTTTGCAGCCAAGAAAACAAATGAAGGAAAGAAGGAAGGTTTTTCTGTCCGGGGCATGACACACACATTCCTCTGGGACAAAGTCACCTCCAGCATATTGTCACAGGACCCCTTGGTTTTCTCCTTTTAAAGCACCCTAAAGAAAACACGAGTTGTCTGGAAAACTGAGACCTTGCCTCAGTCAAATCATAGAATCCCAGGATGGGTGAGGCTGGAAGCGGCCACAGTGGTCACCAGGGCCCAGCTCAGCAGGCTCATCCCAGAGCACAGGATCGTGTCCAGACAGTTCTGGAATATCTGCATGATGCAAAATGACTTTTTTAATGGGGGGTGAAGGATTTTTGCTCTGTATTTTTGATATGCAGCACAGCGGTTGGAGGATACAAAGATCGCTGATCACAGCACATCAAATAAAACGAGCTGATAAATTGATTAATGTGCTGACTTCATATTATCCCGTTCTGTTTTCTGTTTGAGTTACATGTATAATTTACTTACTCATTTAATCTCATTAATAAAATATCAGATGGAGAGGCTGTGTGGACTGCATGTTTTCTCCTAGGGTGCTAAGATTAAAAACCTGAGGAATCTCCAGACAGTGCCTTTGTAAATCTCTGAGCGATGCTACAAAGCCATGCCTTATAGCACTTCCATAATTGATGCTGGAATCACAGCACTGCTGGAGTTTATAGGAAACAACATTTGCATATCAGTCATTTCTTTTGACTAACAACAGGGGCTGGGGAAGCTGTGAGTGGGGGCAGAAAGCAGCATCAGAAAGGTTCATCACTGTTACGAAAAATCAAATCTCTGCTTCCCGCAGGGATGGGAAGTGAAAAGGCACCTGCACCTTTGGAGCCAAAAATGAGAATGGAGTCAGAATCCCAGGATCAGTGAGGATGGAAAATCTCTCCAGGCTCACCAAGTCCAGCCTGTGCCCGACCCCCACCTTGTCCCCAGCCCAGAGCACCGAGTGCCACCTCCAGCCCTTNGGGAAATTCCTGCTGGTGTCCACCCTGAGCCTCCCCTGGCCCAGCCTGAGGCCGTTCCCTCTCCTCCTGTCCCTGTTCCCTGCGAGCAGAGCCCGACCCCCCCGGCTGCCCCCTCCTGTCAGGGACTTGTGCAGAGCCACAAGGGCCCCCCAAGCTTGGCCATTATTAGTGAAAATGGGTGAATGAATGAAAATAAACTCAACTTTAGCCATGCTCACGGTCAAGAACAGAAATGGAATTTCACAGTCACATTATCAGAGACCAATTATCCTTCCAAATACAGAAAGGTTTGTGCGAGAGGAGGTGAAACAGCAGAAAAAACATGAAGTAACCGCTGCAAAATGTGATTTTTATCTCCCCCATCTCTGACCAGCACCACGCAGCTCAGGGTTTGAATATTCCCACTCCATCCTCAGAGTGGCATTTTAAAAAGAACCTGTACCTGTCAAATAAATTGAATAACCGCAAGAGATGGACTCCAATCCACTGGGAGATGACAGACTTCTGAAATAAGCTGAATTCCTCACAGAAGCACACCTTGTTGCTGCACACACTCGATTTCTGGGACGTGCATTATCTGCACACACAAACACACACTCCACGCACACACATCCAAAAGACACAACCTGAACAAATTCTCTTCCCGTGCGGCAGAGACACAACTGGAGGTGGCAGAGAAAGTGATCTGTTTCAAAGGCTACATTTGGAAGAGAAACTTTCCAACATCAATTTAAAATTCTGATTTTTAGGTATTCCAAAACCTGCTCGAAGACCAGCTCTAAAACCTGCCCATGAAACACTCATCCGCAGATTTTTAAATACTAATCCAAATCAGAGCAACATTAAATGAATCAGTCAGATATTATCGCCCCAAAAGCAAACATCTGGTGACTTACCTAGAATTTTTTTAATTACTATTTTTTCAAACTGAAATATCAATAAAATGCCTGACCTTAGCATGAAAAAATGTTTTACATCACGCATAAGTCTATTTATTAAGCTTTAGCAGGTTTTTATCCCCTTTCTTTCTAAGCCAGTGAGGCTGATGGCCCCAGCCCTATTTGTGGTTCTGTGCCCACCCACTGTGAAGAGCTTTGCAGCCACCTGGCTGACTTCAGTCATCAGGCTGGACACAAAATAAAGGTCTAAATGATAATTAGTTGCTATCAACATTATGAAATTAAGGAACCAGAGACACTCCGTGAGCACCCCACTGGAGAGAAATCGTGCAACATGAGCTTGTCCTTCATCAGCCACCAGGAATTCAGTCCTGAAATGCTGAGTCACAGGACATGGGACTGGCAAAGAAATTAAATCTGCATTTGAAATAATTTCAAAACACCTATGTCTGAGAATCTAGGATGCCCCTAGGTAGGTCACTCGCATGGGACATGTCAAACATGTTCAGAATATTCTGGGATGTCTGTACTGCTGCTGGCCTGCTCCTGTCATGCCTTTCCACAAGGAATTGTGATGCCCACAGAAATCTCTCCATGTAGGTCCTGGTGGGCAATAATCAACTCTTCACCTTCACTTTTACACTCGCAATTGCAAAGGCAGGTTTTTCAGCACTTGAACCAGTCTTCGTCATCATTTTTTCATATTTTTCCAACTTTTGCTATCTATTTTCAGTCCAAGCCCCCAGCCCACGGCCCAGCACCCAGAACTGCAGCCACCACCTCGATGCTGCTGCCCCACCTCCAGGTGCTCCGTGTTCCCACCTGCACAGGCAGGGACTGGATGTCTTCAGGGACCAAAACAGCAGCACCTTGGGCTTTTTAACCAGAAACGTACGGATTTAAATGAGAAGGGATATTCAGAGTCAGTGTTCACTGGACCTGTTTGGCTCTCAGAAAGAACTGGCTTTCATGGCCAGAGTTTTTGGAAAGCATCATGATAAAAGGATGAACTTCCAGCACAAAGAGTCCACTCTGATATGCAGGTGAGCTAAGTCCAGAATCGAGTCTAAACTAAGTCTAATCAAGAATAAAACAATAAAAACAGTCAAGCAAATAACAGAGCAATAAAACAAGCAATGATGATAAACTTGAGACAGCAATGTAATTTTCGGGTGTACAGGCAGATATGTTCTACAAGGCTGAAATGTTTGTGTCTGACACATTAACAAAAAACATTTTAAAAAATACAAAAAATGTTTTAAGTAATCTGACAAAGACATAATTTCAATCATTAAAGACATAATTTCAATCCTTAATTGAAATCCTAGAACCAATTCTGGTTTATCTGTGCACAAGAAAAGGCAGAAGAATGAGCAACTACAACAACTGCCAGCAGCACTTGACCCCCTCCAGGAAACAAACCACAGAAGAGCGATGGGAAGGGGGTTTGCCCAGAGCAAAAACCGGGAACTGATGTTCAAATTCTCACCATTTGCTAGTAATTAGTCATAGCAGTTTGAAACAACACGTCTCCTACAAGAGTAATGATGTGTCACTCACACTTCCCAGCGGTTCCGAGGCACCTCGAGTGCAGAAACCCAGGGATGTTTATTAGTGAAATTGCAACAGGCAGCGCCACACCCCTGGGAAACCCACAGATCATTGCAGGTGGCAAGGAAAACCACGGGAGGCAGGAGAGGAGATGTGCCCAGCCCCGGCTCCTGCCTGGCAGGAGGTTTCACTGCCGTGGTCAGAGCTCCCCACACCAGGGCCAGGCAGAGCCACAAATCTCCCCATGCTGCAGCAGAGGAATGATGCTCTCCTGAGGATGTTCCCTCCCTGGCACACACTGACCTTGGCTAAGGTTTTTACCCTCCATGGTGTGCAGTCATGTAAGCAATATCGAGTGGGAAATATTTGCACAGTGTGTGTGGAAATCAAGAAGCCATCGAGGAAGCTCCAATCCAGAGCTCCTTGAGAAGCCTTTGCCAATGAAGCTGGAGCTAGAGAGACACCTCACGAGAGGAGAACAAGCCCTAAAACAACCCAAAGTCCAAAATATGCATTTTCAGTAGTTTAGTTGAATGCTGCTTCAATACAACATCATGTTTTACATTTTCAAATTCAATTCCAACTACTTCCAAAATTTGAAGTGTATCAGTTTTGGAGAAAGAAAACAAAAATCAGAGAAAGAAACATCCTGGTATCCGCACAGTCGTTCTGTTTCCTTACGCTCAACTGCTGAGACTTTGCCCAGGCTCGGTGCTTTAACGTGAACACATGGAAGGGGTTCCACCTCCACCCAGAGCTTAGGCAGCACACGGAGAAACAGCTCTGGTCTGGCACAGGGCTGAGGGCTGAGCAGGGAGGGGAGGCCCAGTTCATACTCCACATCCTCCAGCTGGGCAGCAGCCACCCAGGCAGGCAAGGAAGGAAATCTGACCCAATAGAAATTCCTGCTCTCTTAGGCCTGAAACAAATCAACCCTTGGATGCGAGAAGGGGTCTCACTTCTGCCTGCTGAGGGACAGGGATGCCACAGAGAAAGCTCCTCCCTCACTGGCACAAGTCCCTCTGAGAGCAAGGACACACGGAGCCAGCTGCAAGAAGACAGGAACTGGACAATTCTTATCACGATTCCATCAGGAGGGGGAAGCACAGTCCCCCAGACAAGGCATTAATCAGCATCAAGAACACCCTGAGTGCAAGCTCCGAAGCAGCATCCTGCCTGCACATGGTTCTGGAGGGCTGGAAACCAGGACAGGGTTACTGATTTTAGTTACAAAAATATAGAATCAAGGTTGGAAAAGACAAGTAAGATTGAGAAGTCCAACTAGCAGCCCAGCAGCACCCCCATGGTCACCACTAAGCCATGTCCTCAAGTGCCACATGCACAGGTTTTTCAACACTCCCACGGATGGTGACTCCCGCAGTGCCCTGGGCAGCCCTTTCTGTGAAGACAATTTCCCTAATATCCAACCTACATCTCTCCTGGAGCAGCTTGAGTCTATTTCCTCTCATCCTGTCCCTTGTACCTGGGAGAAGAGAGTCCAAACACGCTGAAGCAAAGAAGTCCTAACTTTACCCATGCTCGTATTTATGAAAAATAAATGTTCTTGTAAAAGAAACTCAAGGCATCGCTTAATGACTGAGCAGTTTGTCAGGGTTATTTTCCTTACCAAGCGCTTGAGTTGCTATTGTTGGAAGAGACACATTATTCAAAAAACTCCTTAGTGCAAAAACCATTTCATAAGAAACGTTAAACCAGATTTAAGCTCTATCACCTACAGTTAGAGTTTTCAGCTTCCCATTTTTTTCTGGAAATGCAAACTCAAGTCAGCTCCGCACCACAAGGGACATCCTCAGTAAGAACCACAACCACCCTGCCCTGAATTACTGACAAAGGCACACGTTTCATTCCTGTGCTTGGCATGGTGGAGGGAAGATCAAACAGGGCTCCAAAATTTGTTCCAAGCCTTTTGAAATCCTCTGACAACATTAAAGTCTTGACAGTTTAGCAGCAGTTCCTTAATTTTTTATGGCCCGCTTCATCTCTTAGAAAGAACAATGGCTAAAATTTCAGTGTTGCTGCTGTGCTCCCAGGAGCGGATAAAGCCCCTGTCACAAGCATTACCCCACGCATGGCATCAGCTGGATAAGGAGTGACATGCCTTTGGAGCGGGCTGAGCACTCACATCAGCCTCAAACCCAACCTCGGCCCCGGGATTCTGCCACAGCAACCACGACACACGTTCCACCCACAGCTGTAACGGGACACGAGCACAGCTTGCAGCAGCAGCAGGCTGGGTCCCCTCCAGAGTGTTCACTCAGGGCAGGAGCACTCAGAGCAGCTCTGGGCACCAGGCCCAGCTGGGCACTGAGTTGCGGCCCCTCTCGAAGGGGCTTTTCCCCTTCAGCCACAGCGCTGCCATCGCTCAGCACCACCGTTCCAGCTCTGGGAGGAACTGCTCCATGGGAAGCCCCTCTGCTGACAAACCCCTCTGAAAGGTTTAGGATCTCCTGAGCCACTCTGGGCAGACAGCAGGGATTTATGGAAAGGCAGGGTTGCTCTGGTCTGGGTGGCAGGATGGGGATCAGTCACAGGTTGGACTCGATGCTCCCACCCAAAACGTCCTGTGGTTGTCGCCAGTGACACTTTGGGGTTGCTGCAGGACAGCCCCAGCGCGTGGCTGTCCCTGCAGGAGCCTGTGGATGCTCCAGAGCTGGAGCACTTTCCTTCCCTGCCTCTCCTCACAAATGGCAAACAAAAAGAAACCACTGCCATTTACATTCTGCTAACAACTCACTCAAAATAAGCAGATCAATCACATATAATTAAGTTGTCAACCCTTAATATAGGGTGCTGCACTACTTTAAAAAAAGGCAACTATAAATACCAAAGCAAAGCAACAGGAAACAAGAAAAAAAGTCTCACTTACGTTTATGGCCAGCAAAAACTCAGGCCGCTGATTTTCCCCATTATTCCAGTTAAAAGCTGAAATTCAGCTGTTTAATATTTCAGCTGGATAAATCTCAACCACGTTTGAGACATTTAAATCTGCCATTTGTGGATATGTAGCTGACCCTCAGCACAATATAATCTCTGCAATATATTTATGAAATATAAACCCAGCCACACTGACCAGCAGTTGGGGTTACAGAGATTCAAAAATAAAATCTCTTTTCCAAGGAGCGCAGAGGGTAAATCAATGGGAACGATTTAAATGAGCACAAGCAGCTCCAACATAAAATAGAGGTGGCTTGCCCTTTTACAGAAAATGATTGCTAACAAAAATTGACATTTTGATGAAGATTGTTCCAAATTTTAGTGGCACATACAGAAAAAAATGTAATAATTTAAGTACAAAAGCATCTCAAGCAGTTGCTGCAGAAGCTGCTCGTGCCCTGGAAGGGTGAGGCCACACGGTCTGCGTGTCACACTGGGGTCACGGTGGCCTTCCAGCACACAGGGACTCAGTACTGGCTGGGGACAGAATCCCAGCGTGGTCAGTGCAGTACCATTCCTACTGACCAGTTTAATTTGCTGTAGGTTATCAGCTTCCAGCATAAGCGCTGGTTTATTTATTTAACTTTGTTCAGCACCTGAATGAGGGTTTTTTGGCTGCAATCTCATTTACAGGGCTGTATTGTGAACCTGTGAATAGGGTTTCCTTCCACACAGCCAACATTATCTTCTGCTGGCTTTATGCTCCAGCAGTCCTTTTTCTTGTCTTGCATGAGGTGTCTAAAGAGAAAAAAAACCCAACACTTTTTTTTTTCTTAAAGATCTTGCTCAAATTATCGCCTCACTTTGATTAGTCTGGGGTTGACATCAAGGCAATTTTCTCCTGATCCAGAACAGGTGAAGCTGTTTCCTGCCCGAAAGGCAGCAATCATCCCTTTGAACATCCATCCCTCGGGGCATCAACGCCACAACTCGGGCAGGATCCCCGGGAAAGCCCCGGAGCTCAGCCCGGAAGGATCAATGCCCGCACACCTCTGGGAGTCGGTGGAGGCTGTTCCTGCCTCTCCCAGGTGCCACTGAGGTTAATAGCAAATTAAAATTTCATAAGTCTCCGACATCCCACAAGGTAAGAGTGTTTGACAGGTGAAGTTCAAAATGGATTATCTTCCCCCCTCGAATTCCAGAAAGATTTTGATCTTTGACATCAACATGTACTTCAAACATGATTAAGTGGCAAAAAAAAAATCCATCCTTTATTAAGCTAAATGACAAGTTATTTCCTTTCTTTTGATGGAGAACTTATACAGGAAAAAAGTTTCACAAGAAGAAAAAAGTAATAAAGAATCTGATCCAGGGATTTTGGTTATTTCAGGAAAAGCTAGGAAAGGATGGAGTGACTCCTCAGTAAAGCTACGAACCACCTTACTCAGGAAGTATCTCAATGAGGGAAAACTAAAACCAGGGGAATTAAGCCCAAATCCATATTCAGTTCAGCACTCTGATGATATTTTCATTGCAGGAATATCCAATAAATAAAGTGAAAGGAACTGTAATCATATATATATTTTGTAATTATATCTGAAATTTGGACCTGTAATTTTATCTCTGGCTCTGCATCTCTGACCCCACAAATAATCCCTGAGGATCAGGGACCCCTCCTGCCTGGCTCTAACACCAATCTTGGCTGCTGTGGGCAAACCCCCTCGTTGTATTTGAGTATTTTCAACAGTACCAGCAGAGCCCTTCCAGGGAACACCACAGGGATCACACTCCTTCGAGGAACACAGAGAAGCTTTGCAGAAACCATGCAAAGAGAAATTCTGCTGCCACACCAGGGAAAACAACATTGCAAAGAAGAGATTAAAAAGAACCATTAATAACCTATAGATAAATAAAATAAGATCACAACACTGTCACAGACCGCCTTCCACAGAAGCAGCCAGAACGACCAAGCAGGGACCTGATCTGGTGGCACAGTTAAGAACAGCTGTTGGAAATTAATTCCATAAAATTCAAATCTGGTTTGTTGGCTTTTCCTGATCAGCACACCGTGTTAGGTGGAGCATCACAGCACTCCCTGCCAGCATTGCCATCTTTCAGAAGCGAACAGGGCAGCAAACAGCTCCTTATCTGCACCAGAGCACTGGGGAAAAGAGAACCTCTTGGCAAGGTTCTGCCTGCTTAACAGCCATTCCTACACTGGCAATAACGTCTTTAAACGGTAATTAATGATGCTTTAACGGCTCAGTTTACTGGAAAAGAAGGGTGTTGTTAGCAGTGCACTTGGTGACGCTGCAATGTGTGGGTGTTTCGACATCAGACCACAGAACCCCAGAGTGGTTTGGGGTGGAAGGGACCTGAAAGCTCCTCTCGTTCCACCTCTGCTGCCTTGGGCAGGTCCCTTCCACCCAAACCACTCCGGGGGTCTGTGAAAGGCCCTGGGGCAGGGGTGGTTTTGGGACCCCTGCACAGGAGCAGCATTTTTCCCAAGCCCACTCTGTGGATGGCAAAATCAGGCAAAATGCTTACTTTGACCAAATTCAGATGCAGAGTCTGGGTCAGCTGAAACTAAAATTCTTTCCAAACCACAGCTCTGAATCATCAAATCCATGGCCTTATTAAAAATATATTCAATTGACAGATTTTTTAGCAAGCAGGTGGAGTTCTTTCTAGCAAGCTAGATTTGATTTTTTTTATTGGCAATCACACTGTAAGCTGCTTATTTTTGCTATAGACATCATTTCTTTGTCTGCATGCCTGTTAGTGACTGGCAAGAGACTTTTCCTTTAAATGATTCTGCTGGAAGTGCGCTGTGAATAATTGATTGGTTGTAGCCAGATTGACTCACAGCCTCACTCGGTGCTACCTGCTTAAAATATTACAAACCCCAGAAACATTTGCTAGCCAGAGGCAGTGCAATATGTGCAGATTCCGTTTTGCCTGCAGCCATAACACTGTAACCAGACAGTTAAAAGACATTTTTGGGGAAAAAACCCTCCTAATAAGCAGCTGTATTTCTACCTACTAGATATGGATGACTTTGCTTGTATCTCCAAAAACCATCTCTATTTTGTTTTTCCTTCAGGACTGACACGAAGAGTTGTGACACAGCATCAAGAGTCGACAACAGGCTTTTCAAGGGAGCCTTTGATCATTTAAAGCCCTGAGAGTTGTTGCACTGCTCCTGTGACATTTATCTTTCAACTCCTTCTCACCAGATGAGCTCTGATCGGAATGAGACTTAACAGATCAGGATATGTCCTTTTTCCCGCAGTCTTTATTCGTGATCCATTGGAAATAGTTTTTTACACCTGGATGTACCCATTCCCATGTGTGTCACTTGCCCAGAGCAGCCGTGGCTGCCCCTGAATCCCTGGCAGTGTCCAAGGCCAGGCTGGATGGGCTTGGAGCAGCCTGGGACAGTGGAAGGTGTCCCTGCCCATGGCAGAGGTGGCACTGGATGGGCTTTGAGGTCCCTCCCAAATCATCCCATGACTGATTCGTGGTGGAAGAAACAGGGGAAATCCGGTACTGACTCTCTCAGCCAAACACAAACACACACCAGCAAACCACGGGAAAGGTCACCAGAGCTCCATCAATAATCCCTTAAATACACCCTGGCAGAAGAGGCACTCCAAGAGCGACAGAAAGCAGTAGCACAGGTGCAGCAAATGTGAAATAACCATCCAAAAACTTGAGCCTTGGGGTCCTGGGGAGCAAACAAGCCACAATAACTCAGTGCCAGAACTTTTTCCAGGAGGAACAGCCAATCAACCAGGGAGATAAAAACCTAGAATTGTCTATTTTTGGGCTTCCTGCAAAGAACTTGGACAGACTACATGGAAAATTGTCTTAATCTCTAACCCTGACTCCATCATTTAAGCTATTCTTAATTCCAGCAGGCTTGCTGGGAATCCTCAGTTCTTTCTGAGCCTTCAGCAGGTGCTTCAGCCTCATCTTTTCAAAACACAACGTGAGTCCTGAAAAAAACCCCTGCTCCTTTAAAACAGGAGATAAAAAATTGTCCCTGCATTTATATACATTGTTCTTTCCCCTTTATCCACAATTCCAACCTGAAAAGCAGCAACACACGTGAGGGGGATGGTGACATCTCCAAGGATGACTTGGCTCCCGGTGCTGCCCCCAGCACAGAAGAAAACAGGAGGGGAACTGTGAGGGAAAGAGGTGGAATCTGTTAGACTCCACCAGGCTGCCACAGGAAGGTTCCTGCAGCTGTGAGCACAGGGACACCAAGCCCCTGAGGAGAGGAACTGAGGGCTGGCTCCTCAGCACTGCTGGAGGCGAGGACATCAGGTGCTTCCACACAGACTGCAGAGTAAACCCAAAATAACCCTCGTGACCACAGACCCCGTCAGTCATGGGGCACAGCCCAGACACCAGTGGCAAAGGTAAAAGCATTTGGGTGCCACACGTGGGGCAGGCTGTATCATCAGCACCAGGAAATCACCCATATGTGCATTCAGTATCAGGTTACTGCCTCTGCTCAGCAGCCTCGCCTGTGCTCAGCACTGAAATTCAGGAGCCAGGGCTGCTCCCGCTACGCAAGGTGGAAACAAATGTGATAATCCAAATAAATCACTTAATGAGATGTAACAAAGACTCAGATGAAGGCTTACAATTAAATACCATTTAATTATTTTAATTAGGGGGAAAAAAGAAACCAAATCTCTTAGAAAAGAAATTGCTGTGTCCCTTTATTTGTGCCTGAAGCACCTGCAAAGCTGCTGCTGAGCTCAGCTGGTTTGGTCACACCGTGGCTGCCACAACAGCTCTGCCTCGCTGGGAGCCCTTGGGGGGTGGCTCCACACAGGGTCTCTCTCAATGTTTAATACTTCCTAACAAAAAACCACAGAGGCTCCCAAGGAGCCTGGCACAGACATGACAAACCCCAAACAGGTCACTCCTGACAGGCTCCAAGTTACTGACCCCAAACAGCCAAGGAATAGCCCAAGCAAAGATCCATAAGAACATTAATTGGGTCTCTGGCCACAGAAAATTAACACAGCCGATAAATGAAAGCATTTAAATACCTGGAAGTCTGAACAGCACTTTCAGCTGAGGACACTCTGCTCTCCTACCACACCCACAGAGCAGAGCCAGAGTACAACTGCTAATTCACATCATTCACCCATTTATATCGGGGTTTAAATGCTGCCCTACA
Source organism: Rhagologus leucostigma (assembly GCA_013397725.1). Lineage (NCBI taxonomy): Eukaryota > Metazoa > Chordata > Aves > Passeriformes > Rhagologus > Rhagologus leucostigma. The sequence continues at coordinate 613,817 of VZTD01004104.1, forward strand.
AAACAATCTTGGGGGAGGAGACGCTGAAATAAAGCAGCATGATTTTATACAAAACCTTCGGAAAAAGAAGGCCAAGAATGACTCATAACAACCTGCAGGAGAAAACAGGGTGAGCTTTTCACCAGTGTGCTCGCAGGGTGTAAAATACAGCCCAAAGAATGATACAGAGCAGAGAAACTTGCTCTCTCCAGAGTATTCCTTCAGCCAGTGGAGGCAGCAATTTGGCTTGATTGTTAACAGCAGCAAAATAAGTACCGGACATAAAACGTAAGCCTACAAAAGGCTTCCCCCTCCCTGTGCCCTCTAAACCTGGATTTTGAGCAGCAGACATAATATACAGCTACCGTTACTTTTCCTTATCAAAAGCAAGATTAAAAGCCATTTTTAATAAAACCTATTCCTAAGAGAAGTAAATGAATGATTTACTCCCTGATTTATTGCCCTGCATTCCTGGTTGTTTTGTCCTGTCTTGTTTTTCCCCCATGTGGATGAAGAACAACACATTTATAATGACCTACATTTGTCTGGGCAGGTACAAACCCGCTTTTGTTTTCTCCTGATCCCACGTGGGTTTGCTCAATGAGCAATCCAGATCTTTAGAAGGAATCACACACTCCCTGTGCAAGTCCCTGTGCCAGGGATTCCTCCACAGCTGGGCTGGGAAACGCGCCCAGGGCCACTTCTGGCCAGGACTTGCAGAAAGGCACAAGCAGAGGGTGGGAGCCGAGTGACGCCCCCAGCTCGCCCAGAGCAAAACCCGGGGGGACAACGCCCACCCGGGCTGGAGCCTGGACACGAGAGGAAGCAGCTCTTCAGGCACCCTAACGGGGTGAGGGATGGGTGGGAGCAGGGACCTGCCCTCCCGCAGCAAAGGCAACCCCTCGTGGAACCCCACTGCGGCACCAGGGAGGAGCAGCAGCCACTCTCAGCTCCTGATTTTGTCCCCATCCTGCCGAGCGCAGGGACAGCGGGAAGGAAGGACAAGGACAGCATGGTCGCATGGGAGGCTCAAGCCCCATCACTGCTAGCTAAGCCTCAGTGAGGGTTACATGGAGCACAGAGAAGCAGGGTGAGACGAGCAGGGCACCTGCTCCCAGGTGAAAGAACTTGCAGTTAAATGCACTGGCTTGAGCAAAAGGGAAAAAATACAGGAGAGCCCAGAAGGCCCCACCTCCAATCCAGCAGGTCCTTCCCATTAAATACCTGTTCAGCACTGTCCCAAAGCAGGGGACACAGCACCGGCTGCCACCCAGCACCCCCGGAGACCTGGGCAGGGGAGCCTGCAGAACACAGACACTGATGGAAGCAGCGCTGCAGAGCCCAGGGAAGGTGGATGGGGAATCAGACCGATTTTACCAAATGCAGAATTGAGTCAGCGCTGTGGCAGCAGCTCTGCCAGATTCACCCCACCTTCTCCTGGGATAAGCCAGGCTGTCCCTGCAGAGATAAGAACTGTGACACACCCAGACCCCGAGCACAGGCTGGATGGGTCTGGAGCTGCTCCATCAACCTGCAGGGTCCCCACCACGGAGGAAGAGAGGAGGCACCTGAGTGGGTGGTGGGTTTGTTTTCCAAGGGCCCGGGAACAGTTTGTGCACATCCAGTTCAGCTCCAGGCACTCCAGGGGAAATAACACAGCTCATTCTCAGCTGGAAGAGCAGGGCTTGGCAAGGGCAGAGCCCAGGGTGGGACATCTGCATCCCCCAGGAACCTGCCCAAGGCCTTGCTCAGGGTGGGCACAAGGGGAGCCCTGGGGTGGGGACACCTCCAGCTGCATCTCTTGCCAAAGGGACAACCCAAGTCCACCACAAGCTTCACCTCCTGGTTTGGAATCAAAGCAGCCAAAAAAAAGCAATTCTTCAAACACCAGCAGTTATTTCTTCAACTGTTTTGGGGAGTTACACATAATTTCAGTAAAATGCAAGATACTCCCCTTTCCCATTACCCTGTTTGCAATGTTAATTTCATTTTCACTTTTGTAACACCAAAAGCTTTTAACAAGAGTGTTTAACATCCGCAGAATCAGCTGAGCATCCTCCAGAATTTTAAGGGAAAACACAACTAAAAGCACCAAACTGGGAAGTCTGCTCAGGGGAAAAAAAAAACCCTCCTAGCAATAGATAAGTATTATTTATTTCCCAAAATTGGTTTAAAGAGAAAAAAGATTTTATCTGGATCACCCAATGTAATTTAGCCTTAGACAGCTAAAGTAGGCTTTTAGTTCACATCAGCTTTGCAGAGAAAAGCTTCAGCAACCTGAAATAGATTTGAACAAATCCAAATGAATGATGAACACTTGAGGAAGGGATTGCAATTATCATCCAAAAGATAAAACAAAGATACTCCAGAAGATACAGAATAAGGTGCAATCAGGGAAATACAGTAAAATTATCCTGGCACATTTACATCAATTGTTAGAACAAGGTGATCCAGTCCAACCGCAGGTACAGGTGGGAACATACAGATAAAGGGAACAAATTTGGGGAAAGTTGTAAAGCTCTCCACTGCCTTGAAATGGAACCTGTAATTTTTTTTAACCTGAAGGCTTATAATAAGCACAGATGTGTTACTCCATAGGAAAAACAACTGGAATTTTAGTAGCCAGAAGATGAAATGAAGATCACAGATACAAATCCTTTCACCCGAGCACAGGCAAACCCAGCACTCCAGCCAACACTGGAGCAGCATCCTGCCCCAGGAGTGCTCCTCTCCATGTGCAGGGAGGAGTCGAGGGCTGAAACCCGGCAGGATTACTCAGAGTTCCTGATAAACTGGAGAAATCCTGTTTATCAGTCCTGAGCTATTGCACAGCCCAGGCACATTCAGAGCAGAGGGGAGATCCAAAGGGCACACACAATCCATGTGCTCCTCTCCTGCTGGCACAAGCCTGCTCGGGATCCGGAACAGAGGAGTGCAGGGGGATAAGGAGCTGCTTCGAGTCACTGATATTTCTGTCAGCTCCAGTTTCAGGCCTGAAGGATTTTAGCTGTTGTGCCGGTTTGGCCAA
>VZTD01004105.1:0-39067 GCA_013397725.1 Rhagologus leucostigma
CGACAAGGCACAGTTTTGCTGCACAGAATTTCTCCTAGCTCTTCAGGATGGTTTTTCTGCACATAAACACACATTCCCACCAGAAAAGACATCTAGATTGCTTAAAATAACAGAAGCCTGAGCTTTATCTCTATGTAACTCAGTTAAACATAAATACAATCTCTCCTGTCAGGCAGTGATATGATTTAAGGGTCCCCTATCATACCTTATAAGAGGTGATAGCAAAGAACTCATAATTTATTTCTATTGATTCAGCAACCGACACCAGATCATATCTCCCAGTTCTTCCCCCTTGCTAAGAAGCCCCCTTTAATGCCTTCGAAAATTTATCTTTTTTTCCCTTCTCTGTCTTCCTTTTAAAGCTGCTGCATGCACACCTCTAAGTTCAAGAAGAAAATGAAAAAAGACCCCAGATACTTTGCTGGCTCAGTTCTTATTCCAATTATCTCCTGATACCATCTGTGAACCAGCAGATTTTGTGCAGCAATTTATCTCTGTGGAGTCAGTCACATTTCTGCTGAAGGGCCATTTAAAGCTTCTGACATGGGGAGCCCTGAAAAGAAGGAATGACTTGAACTCCAAGCATGGGGACACTACCTTCACAGGACAGTTCTCAATTTAAGAAAAAAAAGAAGGTAAGAGAGCACAGCCCTTTGAAAGCCTATAAACTGCCAGGACAGAGGAGGGTTTTTCTTGAAGGCAAGAGTGTCTGGTTCTATAAAGGAAGCTAAACTACGTGGGAAATTTTGTGTCTGAGCCATTTCTGAAAGGAAGAGGAAAAAAAAGTTCCTATAAAGGTGATCTTCCAAGAAAATTCAGGTTGTTTATTGTTCTTCCATTTCAGACTCCAGGTTCTACTCAGGAACTCTCACTCCTCTCACATACACACCCTCTCACCTCTCCCCTGCATATGTACATACACATATATAAATACTAGTGGTCTTCCTTAGATTCCAATTAGCAATTCACACAATTGTTATTGATCAGTGCATGCGCAAGAGATTCTCCCTCTCCTCAGGGAAAGAAGATGGACTAGATATCCTGTTAAAGTCCATTCCAGCCTCATGTCTAGCACACAAAGGTTTACTTCATGTGAAAATGCCTCACTGCTAGCACAGGAGAACCAGTCCAAAAGCTGGAGTTTTACAGATGTTACCATGGAAGAAAACAGTGTGCCTGTTGGGAGATAAACCCTTGCATCTGTTTTTAATGGCCAGTTAAAAGATCTTCCACTCTTGGGTCCTTATTAACCACTAATCCAGGTGCCTTAGACTTTAGCTTACTCCTTCCCTCACAACAGCCCAGGAAAATAAGGATTGTTGCAGTTTGCCAAGTGACAAGTGTAGCACAGAGGGAAAAAGGGCAAAATGCACAAATTGTTCAAGTTATGGTTCTACAACTAGCAACATCCAACAATCAGATTTTCCACCACATTTGAGACTCTACCTTAAAAAATTGTAACATCATTGTGCAAATTCATGATGTAATCACCATGCCTTAAATACGCATACATAGAGTACTTATAATTAAACAGTAGGGAAGGTGAAATATGAGAATCATCACAGGAAGAAGAAGATAAGAATAAAAGTGATCATTTAGGTTATATGAGTAACTATCACAGGCAACTTGGGTCAGTCAGGCTGAGTGGGACACAGAGAATAGGAAAGTGCCCGAGGTAAGAGACAAGCAGGAGGCAGGGCTCTTGACAGACAAAAGGTCACAAGCAAGAGTTTGAGTGCTAAATAGCCAATTAACATATTTTTACATTATTATAGGTTCAAAGAAAAAATTAAATGATCTGATTATCTTATATATTAAGGTAATAAAAATGTGGTCTGTCCAATTAACTGCAGTCTTCTGACCTTGAACTTCTGTTTATGCAGTTCTCATCTGCAGGTGACAAAACCTACTTTAAAACTTAGTGGCTCAAATACGGTAAGGTCAAACTCTGCCCTAGCAGCTTCTTTTCCTACTATACTCCTTTGAAATAATCTTTACTCTTTATTTTAATAATCTTTATTATATTTATTTTTATTCTGTATTGGTCATGTGCACACATTTCATCATCATTACAATGGCTGAACTACTTGTACCATAAGTAGCTTTTTTATTATTATTATTTGTCTTGTATCGTTAAATAGTAAAGCAAAATTATTTTCATCTGTGAATTTTCATATGTTGCTGTGAAAACACACTATCTGGGCAATTTTCTCTCTTTGCTCCTGTGCAGAGCAGCTCTTGCTCATGCCAAGCACCCCTGCAGCCAGAATGTTATCTCCTCTGGAGGGCCTAATCAAGCAGACTTACATGAAATCTTTCTCACCAGGTATTTCCAGAATGTGAGCTGGGAATGATTCCTCTGTGATATCCATCACATTCGGCCAGCCAGATATAACATTCTCCTTTGTCTCAGCACTAAAACTTTAAATATATTTCCCCTCCCCTCAAAAAACTGTCCTCTGAAAGAGTACCACCACCTCGTGTTGGGTAAGGGGAAAATGAAGGAATCTTTGAGGAGCCACAATAAAATTGTAATTTTTAGTGTCAGCCCAATAGTGCAATCTGGGGGGGGAGGGGGATTAAGAAAAAAATCCATTCATCTGGTACTAAGAAAGAAAATGGCTTTTTCCCACTTTAGAAATACTTTGTGCAAATGTCTGCATGGGGAGATGTGGAACAGCACAGCTGAAGCTGTCAAGGGCAATTTTTCTTACAGACTTAAGTGATCTGTTACTTACGAAAAAAAAGAAGCTGAGAAAAATAGAGAAACTTGAATTCCAATCTCCTTTAATGCAACACTGTGGTTGAGAATTCCAAGCTGTAAAAGTAGGAAACTCAGAAGTACAGACTCTACATTATGCACATGGATTGTATAAGAGAAAAGAGGGAAATCACCTTTGCAGAAATACAAAGCTCTATTAAATTTTGGAATCCTTTTACAGTTGGTTGGGGCCCAGGGACAGTTAGTCAGACACCTACTGGCTCCATTCTGCAACCCTCACTTCAACAGAAAACTTTCAGAAGGTTTGACCCTGTGAGATCTCTCTCCTTTCCTTACTTAGGGATCTAAAAAATTATTTCTATGGACATGAAAGACTCCTGCCCTCTAGGAGGCAGAGAAATTGAAGCACACTCTTCATATCAAGCCACTGTCTCTATCTCCTGTAAGAATCATGGTTATGACAACTGAGACTGCTGACTGACATTTAAACTGGGACCACTTTTAAGATCAAGATTTAGAATGCAAACTCTAAGAGATAGATCATTTTTACTCGTGCGTGACAATGGAAGGTTCAGTGCTTTGCTCTTTGAGCACCTGCATCACCATCAGAGGAACATCTGGGACCCAAAACCTGGAGGTAGAAAAGGAAGGAGACACAGAGTCTAACGTTCTCTGAAAATCCTCTGCAGGGTCTCCAAATGACCTTCGGGGAATTTCACATACAGGAGTTATAGGGTTATCTTGCACCTTGCACTGAGATATCAAAACCACCCACCTCTGAAGAAGGGATCTAAAGAACATTAATAGTCCCACTGACTATTCCTGCATTGCAATGTTTTAAGTGGTGCACCAGAAATTTCTCAAAGCTTCCAAAGAATCCTTCTGCCCCTTGAGGAACATAAGAGGGAACGGCTGTGCAGTACAACAAAGTAAGAATGCAAATTGACTAAACAAGATCTGTAATGGCCACTATGCAAGGTCTGTGAGAGCTTTCTTCTCCTCTTTACTGTCTCAAGAGCCCTGGTTTACCATCAGAATTATCTCTTCTCGTCTCCCTCACCAGTCACACCACAAGGTCTTGTCTTTATCAGTACCATGAAGTCACGGGAGCAATATACTTTTCATGAGAAAGTGTTGAGCTGGCAAAAGCTGAGAGCTCCGAACATCTTGAGAGGCCAGAAGCACAGTGAGGACCAGAGGGCTGATTCAAGTAGATGGTGTCAGTGTATCAACTCTGTATACGTTCTTTGTCTTACCTTGCAGGATGCACAGGTAGGAAAAGGTGAGTAGCACATCTTTTAAGTACCCATAACAGACTAAAAAACAAATCAAAAGGCTCATTTTTGCCTTTCATGTTTTATGGCTGTCCTTTCACAAAGATGATCATCTACAAACTACTTCTTATAAAACACCTCCCAAAACAGAAATATTTCTCTGGGCCCTTTTTACAGCAGGACTGACAGCAAGAGCTCCAAAGATAATCTTCAGTAAACCTAGTTATTGGAACAGTGTAACCTGTTGTAAATTCACGTATACAACATAGAAGAATGAAGGTACTCCCCAGTCAAGCCTTTCAAATGGCAATTGATACAGATCTCTCTAGTAACCACACCAGCACAAGACTGATTCCAAAAGCTCCATGGATACTTCACAACACTCCTACAGCCAGAGAGGCTCTCATTACAAAACTGATGCACTAAAACAGGCACCAGGGGCTCAGATTTAAACCAAGCTGTCAGAGCACCAGAGTCCTCCACTGCATCACAGAGCTCAAGTTATCTCTCATGGATTGTTGCATTTTGGTTTTCTTCAAGCCCTAGCTCTTGGATGTCAGCAATGCCTTAAAACAAAACAAAAAAAATCTCATATTCTCTTATTTTTACTTTTTCTTTACACATGTGCATATATGCATACATAATATATATATATATAATAGATATACATAATGATTTTGAACTTACTGCATTATTTCCCCTCGTCTCCCTGCCAAGAAAGAAGATAATAAATTATCTCAGGCTGTTTTAGATGCCTCAGATTAGCAATGCCACAGTGAGAATAGCCCAGAGCACTCTTGAACAGCTATTGCGAGTACTTGCAGATGCCATGAGCCCTTTTCCTGCAAGAATACTGTATTTACATTCAAACATAAAGGAAAATAAATCCAATTTGATTCACACACTTTGACATCAAGAGGCATTTTTCAAGAACAGCTTTGCATTCGCAGCACGCGTGGCATTCTTGATTAAACAAGAGATCCGCATGAACATAATAAACCTGTAATTTTATTGGCCAAGCTCTATGAAAACAATTTAGAATACACAGATTGCAATGTTAAGCAAACTGCAGCCTGTGTACAAGACCCCTGAATTACAGCAGTTTGGCAATGAGCTGACCAGTTGCTTCTCACAGCCTTTAATAACAATCATCCACATCTTCGCAGCACAATAGAAATTAGAGATGCAAGAAGCCTATTGGTTCATCCAGAAAAAAAAAGGTTTGTTCCCTATGGGATAATTGCTAATACTCTGTCCAAAGTAGATTTAAAGCTGTAAAACAAGGTAGCCTCTTTAGCAAGATTACTCAGCATGGCTAAGAAGTCAGTTCCACAAAGCTTTTTCTAGACATTAAATTTAAATGTTTCATCTTGCACAAGGTTTAAAGCTAGTCCAAGGAGCTTGGTCTCCTTTGGATTTCCTTCTAGTCAATAAGGGCACAGGAGAGTTGGGAGACTGACCTTCCCTGGCCAGCAGCCTTCACGAACAGCTCTCCTTCCACCCAGCTCCTCTGTGTCAGCTCTCAACAGGGACATGTGGCAACACCACTAGCCCAAGGACTGGCAGCTCTAGTGCAAACTGCAGAACCCCACTGTGTCTTGAACTAGAGCAGGACCTCTGGCACAAGGCTGGGTCTTGGTAAATGTCCTTGCTGCAAGCAGTGTCAGCCCTTGCTCCAAACACCAAGCTGTATTTCCACTGCTCAGTAAGTCTCCATGCACTGCTTCAGCTCCTTGGAAAGCCCAGAATTAACAGAGAATTAATACATGTATCAGAAGAGCTCAGATGTACCGCAGAGGGAGGGAAGAAGGGAATTACAAGATTTGCAGACACAGGAATCATAGCCAGTCTACCACAATCCAGGCTAAATCCAAACCATTGCAGCAACAAACACAACAGCATCTTGCTTCGTGCCCAGGAGATTCAGTAATGGCATCATGAGAAATTTGTGTGAAAAGGTGGAAACAGCAGCATTTAGCACTAATTAAAACTTCAATGGATCCTGAGTGATGAAACCAAAAGTCCTCAGCCTGTACATGTCAGGTCATCTGATTATTATTAACAACTGATTTTTAAAAAGAAGCGGTAAGAAGGTGAAATTATTTTCCACATGACAAAACAGAGCTGGAACTCAGGAGAAGGTGCCTCAACACCCAAACATTCCAAGAAAAGCCTTTGCAAACTATAAACAACAGGTACCAGCAAATGGGCAATGACCCCAATAAAAGCTTTGAGAAGTTTTCCATGCCAAGGACAATGGAAAAGTACATGCACAAATCAAACTTCTTGGGTTTTGCATCTCTAACTTTATTTCCCTGAGAGGTTTCTTCTGAACTTCCTTCTAACTCTTCCAAAACTTCTAGTAAAAAATAACATGTCCATGACTAAAACCCCACTCTTACACACGACAAAGTTCCCTGCTGTTAACTGAGGCATTGCTAATGTGGTCACATTCTTCCTGCTTACTATAAGCATTTAATGAGTGCCCTAACCTTTCTCCTAAAACAAGCCCTAATCTCTACTATCTTTGATATATAGAGACATTTACAAGCAGGATTTCAACCAGTCACCTGCATACATTCACTCCATGAGCTCGTTACATAAGAAGGTGGAACTATAAGGGACAACATTTTGTCTGGAGCAATCCACAGAACCTTATGTGTCCCCAAATTGTACAAATCCCAAGACACTTCTCAACTCCTCTGAACAAACTTCAGACCTGAACCACAAAAGTCAAAACAAAGCAATATCCCACCAAAAAAAAAAAATTTTATATACCATAGGAAGACAGGAAAAGAAAAGTCAAGGGCACTGCCACTGTCCTCCATCCTTGCAATAATAAAGGATCTGAGAAATGCCAAGATGATTGTCTGAAGTGGAACACCGAGAGCACGTCAGATATACAACTCCTCTCTGCTCCACAGCTGAATGAGAAGACACTTTTTAAACATAGACCTCCCCTATTCCACTCCGAAAAGTGACCATGTTACAGTGAAGAGTGATGCTTATGTATCTGACATGGTTCTATAAAATCCTTCAGGACGAAAATTGCAAAGAAGCAGCAATTTGTTATTTCTGGCACAAGAAAAAAAAATATAGTTTGAGGATGCAAGATAAAGTTCTTTTTTACCCAAAGAATCACCTTCCTTTTAAGAAAGGCAAACCACCCATAATGGCAGAGGAAAATCTTTGAAAGTAGTACCAGAAAAAGACATTAGAAGTGGCAATCACCATGTCAGACGCACTACACTGCAGGAGAAGGGAAGAATGGCCAGATAATGAAATTACAGGGCATTGAAAATGTCAAAGAGCGACCATGCTCTACCATCCTTCACAGGTTATATGAGGCATTAACATGCTGATATCCCATTCCAATGACAAAGATGGCAACAAGAACAGAAAATAGTCCAAAATGAATCTGTTGCTGAGACCAGGAATTTAATGAAACAGGGAGATGAGCAGAAAATTTATCTTACTTTCACTGTGCAACCTTCAAACTGAAAGCTGCTGGCCCTGTTCAGCAACAGTAATAGCTCAGGGATGCATTATTTTACTTTCCCTATCAATGATCTCTCCATACTTATGAGTCATCAACACAGAAAGGGGTATCAAGCCTTTCAAACAAGGACCAACCTTCTTGGCAGGCAATGGCATACAAGCTGCACCAGGAATTTCCAGTGAGGTAAAAAAGAGAAGAAAAAGTCCTTCACAATTAAGCTGATTCACTACTACATCAAGGGCCCAGGGAGGTTGGGGTATCTCTGTTCTTGGAGGAATTCAGAACTTTACTAGACAAGGCTCTGCGTAGCTTTTTCTAACATCACTGCTTCAACCAGCTTTAACGCTGATCTGAGCAGGAGCTGGACCAGAGCCTGTGCCTAAAAACCCAATTAGTCTACATCTTTATGAGTTCTGCTCCCTTCAGATAGAAACGCCACTGATCAATATGAGTAGCACACACAACAGTAAAGCCAGAGGACCCTGTGTCTGTGACGCAACACACCTTCCTAACTTGCTTGAGATAGTTCATCACTATAAAAAAAATCTTCTGCTCCTGTTCATCATATAAAAAGAAAAAAAGACAAATCATGGTAAATCAAAATGTGTTTATGGAAACCCCCTTCTGGAGACAATCTACTGGGTCATAACACAGCTTGGGGCAGATGCAAATGAACTGTCAGATCCCAGAGAGCTCTACACATCCTCTCCAGATATGGCAACCCCACAGAACAGGGCAGCACCATCCCAGCAGTAGCACCCAAAGCAGCCAAGGTCATGCTGGGAGCATTTCCTCTGCAAAGTCAGATGCAGCAGAAATTCTGCACTGTACCCCAAACCCCTAGCTTCTGATGTTCTTCCTAGGTCTGGTATAGAAATGGTCCTGTTTTCAGCCCAACCTAATAAACACTCCTATTGGAAAGGCTGGGAGAAAGACTGTTTCAAAAGGTTTGGTAAGGTCAGAGCTAAAAAGCAGTTGATAAGGCTATCGGGCCTCCACAATGGTTTCTTACAGAGCTTGAATTTTCTATTTCAAAATTGTATTTCAGAACCAAGTTCACCTAAATTTAAACAGGAACATGTCTTTGAAAAATAAAAAGCAAAGCGAACAGAAAAACCCATTCACTTAACTTAATCTGGAAAACATAAATAAAGCAGTTTCCTCATTCCATCAAGCAGATGCAAATTTAATTTCAGATCACTCAATTTGTTTTCCTGTAAACAAACAAATTTTTAAAAAGCATGGGAAAAGAAACCCTTGGAAACACTGTCTCTTATCACGTATAGTCTGTGCCTCTCTCTCCCTGCTGGCCCATATCACATTCAATACTACAGTTTTCAAAGGCTGCTGGAATTCAATCTGCTAAAGGTGTGTAATAAATGAGGCTTTGCAGAGTGCATTTGTTGAGTGAGCGGGAGTATCTGGACATCTCTGCACAGGGATGATTCACTGAGAGAAGTGTGTAAGACAAAAGGCCCATCCTTACCGATTACAAGGCCACGTTTTCACCAGTTTATTGGCAGCCAATCTGCCAGACAACAGACTTAGCCAGACTGTGAATCAAAAATTTTTCCACCCACAAGACCATCATTCTTTCTCTGCTACACAAGTGGTTTTTTGCATTATGCCTAGAAAGTAAAGTTCACGTGTTACTCGATTAAGGTGTGGAAAAGATCTATCACCTCAGGGCATTCTTAAACACAAGCATCTTGTTCATTACAAGGGCATAATATTCTTCTCTATCGACTGAGCAATAGTCATGGATCATGCGGCAAGAACCAGCCTTGGAGGTAGGGAGATGGATGTCCAACCTTTGCAAGCTTCATGGCCATATAACCAATGTCTTATGGAGATCTATGGACAGACAGTACAGACCTTGGCAATGTCTTTGTGACTCAAAGCCCATCTGCCACAGCAGCAAAACAAATGAACAGTAGCCAGCTTTGAACTGCAGCCTACACCCCTAATTATACCTCAAGTGTCTCCTGGCAACATCCAGGACTGGCTGAGCTAGCACTTACCTGTCAAAACACATTGGATATAACAAACTGCCTCTTTAGAGCATAGAAGTGGTTTCACATTCCCTCTATTGCAACTCTGCCCCCTCTATGGAAGTCCTGCAACCTGGAGAACACACAGATTTGTCTGTGTGCCTTGCATTTCCACAGCCCATGGAGAGACTGCCTAATGTAGGCACCATGTCAGGAGAGAGTTCCGTGTTCAAACTGAATAAGGTGAGTTTGCTTTAAAGTCAGATCAGGCTTTCTTTGCCACTGTGCACTTAAAAGTCATCAAGATGTGCACAATTTAGGATTACTCTGGGGCTGCCCCTAAGGAATGTAGCACCTAAAGATGCAGTCTGAACATTTCAAACATAAGTATAAAGACAATACGGTGCATTGACAATTTAATCCAGTTTCTAAAAGCTGTTACTAGAATGGGATGTGAAGTCCCCTCTGCCTTGCCCATATCCGATTTCTTACAATTGTTTCCAGTCGTCTTTTAAATGAACTCCTGAGGTGCAGCCCCGGTCTGCTGCCAGGTAGTACTGCCATCCTGCACAAAGCTGTTGGGTGCCCAGCCCACTGGGGCTGTGGGGACTGGCTGACTTCACAGGAACATCAAAGCAGTAACACAACCTGGACATTATGAAACTACACCCTTAGATGGAGGAGAGATGGCAGAGTACGCCAAAAATGAGCAGAACTTACAAAGAAGGGAGAATTTCACAGTGCACTGTCACTGTTCCAGCTTCATTTCATTTGAATATCAGGAATAAGCTTTGGCAACAGACACCTGAGCAGAACGGAGTTAAGCAGCTTAGAGAGTTACCTGCAACAGCCACCAGCTGTTACAGTTCAGACAAATTAAGTACCTCTTACTTGCCCAGCTACAAGGTGGTAAAATGAGTTAACCTTCAAGCCTAGACTAGGATACTACTCTCCCAATGAAGTGGAAATACCAGGAGACCCAGTGGGCATCTAGGAACTACCTTACACTGAACAGAAGCAAGCATCACTGGGGAGATAGATCAGAGCCCCATCTGACTCCATCTCCAGACTGGCTGAAGTCCCTCACTGCTCTCCCACCTCCTCCTGTCCTAACACAGCTCAGCATTCCTACCCAGCTGGAAATTCAGCCTTGCCTCTGCCCCCGACACAGGCTTTGTAGCCTCTTACTACCGCACAAGACCAGTTTCCATTTCTCCCCCTGCCATACAGAGCTTAGTCCAACCCTCACTGCAGGTTTTCCTGCACAGCCTACTTAGGCTTGTTTATCTTATCATTCTTCCCAGAGTCTGAAGTAAAGATGTAATCACCACAGCTGCAGTGTTATCCCATAGAAATTACTTTTTCACAGGGAAAAGTGTAAAAATACAATTACTTGCTTTAGATACAGTGGCTTAGAGGGACCCAGTTTTGAAGTGCTTCCTATTTTCCAAGAAAAGACTGAAAACTTGTACCTACATGTATAGCAATCAGAAAGTACTTGTACCTTTCCCTAAAAAAATCCCATGAAAATGATACCAGCCCTTATCTGACAGAATTATATAGTATTTCTGTCTCAAAAGCCTGCATGCAGTTGTATCAGCGTTCTTGTTATTTAACAGGACTGAAGGAGAGGTCAAGCTGCACAATGATTCTTGCAAATCAAGATTTTATTGACTCAGAGATATGCAGCTAGAACCAAAACCTGCTGCCACTGCTGCAACAAGTGACAAACCTGAAGGATCATTCAGGTTTGGAAGTGTAGAACAATTGAATTAGTGAGCTCTGAAGATGTTGTCTAATCAACCTCCATTCCGCAGGCAGGATGCAGTTTCTCTGAATCACTCCCAAGAGACATTTGCCTAGTCTGTTTTTAATGGTCTCTGAAAGAAAGGACATCTCCAAAGGAGCTGTAGCAGGCCTTACTCACTATAAACTTTTTCATATGAACTAACTTTCTCTGTCTTGCTGTATTTTGAGTATATGATTGCTCATCCAATGCTTCACAGATAAAAGTAAAAGGTTATTTACCTTTAACAACTGTGTTCTGCATTCATTTTATCATCCCTCTTCAGTTTCCTCTTCTTTAGCTGAACAGTTCCCATCCACTCAAGTTTTCCTTGTAAACCAGGCTACTCTCTTGGTATCTTCATTTTTCTCTGAATGAGTCTCTTAAAATGATCTTTATCTTTCTTCAAGTGAACTTAGACTGGCCACAGAGCTAATTCTGAGGCCTTACTTGCACTGAGTGCACTGGAAGGATTACTTTGTGTATCTTGCAGGCTACATATAATCCTGTTCACTGAAGCAGCAGAGGATTTTCTTCCTAGAAACACTCTGCAAGACCTAGCCTCACTGCACTGTGGAGCTGAGTTTCTGAAGGAGAGATTGACAAGAGTGAGAACAAGTTAGGGCAGGGGGAAAGTTGGAGTAAATGTTTGTATATTTTCTGGCAGGCCAGAGAAGGTAATATTGTCAGGACAGTTGTGCAGAAGGAAAGTGACTTTTAGGAGATAACAGCTTCCCTCAGAAGAAAAGATGAACACATCTCTGGAATGGGACAAAGAATAGAACCGGTTTAGTAAAAGCTGAGAGGATGAAGCAAGACAATAGTAGTCAAATAGCATGAGTGAGAATCTAATCCAGTCTGGGTTTCTGCCCTAAGAACATGGGAGGAACAAATATTCCAACACTATCTCTTATGAGACGGTGCCCTAAGGAAAACAAGAGCCAAGTACACTGCACACACAGTGTAAAAGGGCCTGACCCATAAGCCTCAAAGCAGGAAACCCACTTCTTAGCATTCAGGGTATTAAATAGTGTTCTGATACCCCTTTCAAGCACAGTGAGGCTGGATTAATGTCTAACCTTTGTTTCAGAAGTAAAAGATGACACAATGAAGTCTGCTGGTCTAAGTGGTCCAAAAGAAAACGCAGAGGACACAGCAGAGAAGTTTACAGGTTCACATGCAAGCAAATGAGAGCCCAGTCTAGTCTTACCTTCCTCTTCTCCCTCCTCCAGACCAACCTGACTCCCTTTCAGTCCTCAAGAAATATTTCAGTGAACAAATTCTGCACTACATAGTTGTACAGATATTTCAGCAACGGGATTAAAAGAACCCCTGTCAAATATGCCATGCATCAAGACTCACTGTCACTCTGTCCTCACCTAGGAAGCACGAAGACAGAATGCAACAGGAAAACACAGCCACTGGGCAAACAAAATTATCAAGGACAAGATGACAATGCTGGAGAAAGAACAAAGAAATAGCTGGATTATGCTTCAATATGTCAAGCTCTGGAAAGACCAAAGCAACTTTGTCATTAGCAGAGAAGACAGTTTTTCCTGATATACAGCCCTTACAAATCTGTGTGGTACAAATGCAATTTATGTGGCCTATAATGCAGTTAATTTATCCCCATAAAGGAAGGAGACAGTGTAACTTGCTAGACAGGTTCTGGTTCTTACCGTCACTTCTGGTGATAAATTTAGCCCAAGTTTCTGTACCTGACTTTTCATTTCTAGGTAGCTTAAGCTACTCAGACACTAACCTTATTGTGACAGTGTCAGCAATGACACATACCTTGCCACATTTTTTTAATTGTGGTTCTCCTTTTTTTTTCCCCCTTCTCTCTGGTGCCCACAAACAGCATTACCCTGACAAGAGTAGAGAAGAAGTCATTTGTTTTCTGTCACAACAGATATGCAGCGCAGAACAAGTTGCCTATGCATCACTTCCTGCCAGTGTGCATCAGCCTTGGCTCATGAGGGCCCATCTCCAAGAGTAAGAACACAAATCAATTTTGCATGACCATTCAGGGCCAGCCTCTCTGTTGACACCACGCATTTTTACCAACTGCACTGGTAGGTTCTGTCACACGGATGTCTGTCCACCAGGAAACCCAAACTATGCTTATCAGCTGATCTGAGAGACTCCCTTACTTCCATTTCCACAAAAACTTTGTTTTCCTCGGCAAACATCCAAATCTGGTTTGTTTTTTTTCCTTTCCACACAGATGCTCTGTCCATTCTTTCACTCCCCAGGCTGCAGTTACCCAGGGCACATAAGACAGACACACAAGAGAGAAGACTAAATCTTTCAGCAGGAGAGGTAGACAAGAACTTTTAACTTATGCTTTCATCTCCATGCACATATCGGAGCTTTTTAAAGTTCTGGATTATAACAAGAATATTTTTGTTATAGCTTTACAAATATACACCCATCTGGTGGAATATCCTAGGGCATATACAACTGCATAACAGTATTTATTGTTGTTTTGAATACGTATTTACTTACGTATCTGCCAAAAAAGGCTGTACAGAAGAAAACAAAAAAAGCCATATTAGTAGACTTAAAAAGGATGAAAAAGGAAAGCAATGTAAGAGAGGAATGCAAAGGAATAGTTCGTAGTTATGTTTTTTCCAGTTTTTATGAAGTTAAAGTTCCAGTGCAGGTTTTGGTGGTGTGTGGGTTGGGTTGATTGGTTTTTTGGGGTTGAGGCCTGTTTTCAGTTTACTGGTTGGGTTTTTCTTTTGATAAAATACATAATGAAACTAGAAAATGGCATCACATAAATCCACAATGGTAACAAGCCTGAAAATGGTTTCATTGTAACTGATTCTCAATACATATTTAAGAGCATAATTCCATAGGATATTTCTTGCACTCTCCTCTTTTGCCCTGTGCTGCAACTTTCCCAAAGGCATGTAATAGCATAGCTGATGGTTTAGCAAAAGCCCCTGCTTTACCAGCTGGCTGAATTTTAACCTACAAAGAAGGCAATCACATCTGAAAGCATTGGGGATAAACTCCAATTTTCACTGTATGTAGCTTCAAGCAAAAGGAAATTGCAATCTCTGAGCAGCAAAAGGCCACAGAAATAGGTAAAGGCCTAAAGAAAAAGGCCACAGTAAATAGTGCACACAGAACAGTTACTGAAATTCTCATTTTTAACACCTGACTTTGCATGGAGCATGCAGAACAGATTTACTAATAGATCAGGCTGCTCAAAACCCTGAGGTTGGTGAGTGCACGTGTGCGTTAAATTCAGTGTATACACGGCATTTATTTGGTGTCCTGGCTGTTAAGAAATGGCTTATAATAGAGGGAGTTCATCTGAACTCTTCCTGCATCTTTATACATTTCTTTGCTTCATATTATGGAAAGGGATAAATCATACCACATTTAGCTGTGTGAGTTCCCCCAAAAGCTGCTGAGAGCAAGCACACGCTTTCAGAATGACAACAGACTGATGGGCAACAGGCAGCAAGATAACAGGTATTTGCAACAGCAGTGCCAGGCTGTGGGAAGTCCTGCAGACTCCCTGTGTGCACACTAAGCTGTTTTGCCCTCCTTTACTTTGCCAGTAGTGCCTGTTTTCCCTTACTCTCTACATCTGCTGCTTCCACAAGCATGTTCTCTTCGGGCTTTCCTACCCTGGAATCCTACCTGTCTTTTCACAACTCCTTTCTGGTTACTCTTCACTTTCTTCAATTTCTCCCTATTTCTTCCTAAATTACATGACCAGCCATAGGATTTCCTTTTTGATTCCTTCTTGTCTTTTCTGTCACTTGTCCTTGACCACCCACTACCTCTGCTCACACATTAGGTGCAGGAACCCTTCACCTTAGTACCATTCTTTTACACTTTAAAGAAACTCCTGTGAGCTCCTACAAGATATATTCTTTTAAGTTTCTTCCACACCCATCCTTTACCATGATGTCCCTGAAATACCTTACAATAGAAAGGGTTGCATGTACTAGTAAACCCCTGGATTTGACCTGCTAAGAATTTAGTTTGAAAGTTCTAAGAATTTAGAATTAAATTTTAGAATTTAATTTGACCTGTGACATTAGTTTCCCAGTATTTTCCCAGCTGGTGCTGTTTCTATTAAACCTAGGCCACAAAGCCCTTGAGATAACAACCATCCTCTCAGTCTCCCTTTTTACCATCTCTTAAGCAAAAATTAATATCCCATATATAACTTCCAAACTGAATGAGAAGATGGAAAGAGAAAAGCTAGGAAGAACACTGCACTGCCATAAACTAAGTAGAAACACATCAGACATTTTTGTGTTGATATTTTTTGCTATTGGCAGACAGCAGGCAATGGAAACTGCTGCTGTTGCAGGAGCTTTATAACTAATTTCTTCTAGGCCCTGGCACTGTGAGTGGCTGTGGCTGTGCAATTACAACTGAAAAGGTGCAGGTGTGCCCCCAGTTTGCTGTACTGAGTAAGGGACAAGTCCATCTCGTGCACCACAGCAGTGTCGGGTGTTACATGGACCTATTTCACACACACATGCACTACCTGTGCCTTCCAAAAAGCCAAAGAAAACATGAGTTGCTGAACTAATTGCTCTGACTGCTTCCAGATAATTTAACTTTACCTTGATTGTAATTAATTAATTTCAGCAGAAAATGGGTCCTCCTTGACCAAAGCTGAGTCTAGCCTGTAATACATTTAATACAGCAGCTTCACCAGTCAAGTTTCTGTTAGCAATTAAAGAACAAGTATTGGTTAGTTGCCTACTGTGGGGGTGAAATAAGTTCCTCAGCCCTCTACACCAACAGTTGATGTCATCCTGTCCTACTGACAGCTAGGACAAACTTCTGACTGCAAGGGGCCAGGAATGCAAGGTGACACCATCTTTGGCCACCCTTGCTCAACCAGAAGTGTTTGCAACAGAAGAGATAAACTAGAACTTTCCAGACTTATGATTCTCTTTACTGTTTATCTTTGTTCAGAGCTTTGACATTAAGCCTGGATTCAGCATTTTCTCCTGTACTGCTTTTTCCTACCTTTTTGATATAATGGACTACCAGTTCTTGGCTAATGAGTGTGTCAGCCTTCATTTAAATGTGCTGTTCCCTTTTGCCAAACACAGAGAGGAGAAAGAAAACTCTTCTTTCAAATCACTACTTACAGCACTCCACCAGAGTAAATCCTCTCCATCCCTGTACAAAAGGATAAACACATTCCATCACAACAGATTTAGAGAGTTACTTCCTTGGCTAAAATGTTCAGCTGTGTCCAAGATACCTGATGTCTTGGGTCAGTAGCTTAAAAGCACACCTAGAATAAGGAGGGGATTACCAGTAAATGTGACTCACAGCCACCCAAGTTCACGGTTGTTTCTGCCCTCCCTAACTCACATGATCTCCACCAGACTTTCAGTTTTATTACAGATTCAGAGCTATACTTTCTTCCTGGCAGTTAAAATAATCTTGCTGCCTCTTCCATTCTCAGTGTTCAGTTACACTTTCCAGTCCCACAAAAGAAGAATTTGCCAGCTCCTGCCTTAATGTGGGCATGGGTGGCATCAGGAGGGTATCTCTGGTCTTGGATTGTGCTATGAGGTTGTCATACCTCAGGCAAGAGTTTACCACCACCGTATGAGGTGCTACTCACCCACTAACATTTTGCTTTGTGTATGAAGCCACAAAACCTTCAATCAACAGACCACAAGACAGCAAATCCTTCTAGTACAGCCAGGCCTGAGTTAGACATTCATTGTTCTGGTCCAGTGTTAATTACAACAGAGGTGGGGAACAGAGACTGGGACAAGGCTTATTTACCCTCAAATAACTGCACACATGTAATCAAGGCGAGTCTATCCACAGACGGACAATTCAGAGCACAGGTTTCCATGCAGTACATTACTTCACATCCTAGAGCAAGATAACCCAACACTGAAAAAAAGCCCTGGACTCTGTCACATATTATCCAATAATCCATACCCCGTCTAACTAGACAAATTGAGACCATGAATGATCCTCATTATTTGTATTCACAGAATGTTCTGCATGGGCTTTATTTTTCCCTAAATATTCTGTGCTTGCTGTACTAAAGCTACATGTATGGATGAGCAAAAAGTAGCCAAATATTTCTATCCTGTGCTACACAGGGCTTCCAACAGGATGAGTTCATGACTCAACAAATTATCTGGGTGTTTTTGCTAAAACCGTCATTTGTGAGTCATTATGGGTGCTTAATTGGTCAGCTGCAAATTTCAGGGTTAACACCTCACTTAATGAACAAGCTTGTTCAAACCTCTGAGAATTATTCATTCTGGCTGCCTGAACTCCTGAGGAGACAACTAATGCTTCAGTTCACATTCTGACATTTTCTGTATGATCACAAAGGCTAGGAAGATGTATATTTGTGTATGTCAGCAAGTGAATAAAAATGCACATAAAATTAGAAGGAGCTCAAGCGCACACAGATTCGGGAACACGATCTTGGTGTCAAATGATGGATGTAGAGGACCTTGACTATTAAGTGAACATTGTATCTAAGGTAATTCATTTGTTGTCAGGCTTTGTCCCCCAAAAGTATTACTCAGGCATGAACTTCTAGAAGTGTCTGCCACAGGCACAATTACCTGAATTCCAGCCACTGCAATATTAGATTAATAACAAGGGTAGCTCTCTTGCCAGCTTAACTAATGTAATAACCTTAGTATTTGCCTTCTGTAAACACAATATGGGCTGGTTTCTCACTTAATCCAGGCTTGCAGCACTGCTTCCTGACTTCTCCCACTACCACAATCAAAAATGGATTTCCGCCCTTTCCCCCCCGCATACTCTTTCCTTCTTTCTCTCTCTTTCTTCCTTCCTTACAGTATTCTACTTCTCTTTGTAGAATTCACTTCTTAGGAAAGCTGGCTCTCTTCCTACACTCTTCTTTCAGAAAAGGTCAATGTTTGGAGAACAGAAAGTTACAAATAATGAATAAGGAGCTGACAGATATTTTGAAAACCCAAAAGGAATGAACAGACCAGACACTGGAAATAGCATTCCACACAAAGATCATCAGCAAATTCCTAACCTGCTCTAACGACAGCAGTTCACGTGCCCTATGCCGAAACAAGATGGCTCCAGCTATTAACACACTAAGGGCCACGAGAGCTGGTGAAAAAATAGAAAAGTCAGATTCCCAGCTGTTCTTCAACCACGTTACCAGGATGACTTTAAAGCTGCATCTCAGATCCTGCAGAATATCTTAAAGAGGCCTGGATCTACCTGCAGCACTGGATGTCACCCCCCCTTCCTTTTTCTAGTACTTCAACCTGTGCAAGGGGGGTTAATCATCCCATCCTGTGTGTCAAGGAACACAAAACACTGGGATACAAGGGGCAGAAAAGAGCTCTAAGCAGTTCTAAAGCAGGAGGACACCATGGTTAGTTGTAGGTGTTCCTGACACCACAAGTAGGATGCAACCCTTATGGAAAGACTACTGACTCCTAATCCTTCTGCACAACAGCAAGGAGAGATGCTACCCTGAACCAAAGTACACGAAGTTTCTTTGTGCATGGAAGAGTCCACATCAGATCTGTTAGATGCCTCCAGTGTTGCCAGGTGGAACCGTGGACACTCACCACCCTGAAAACCAGATCTTTTAGCACACATTTAACTGTATCACAAACAAAATCATAGGTACATACAAAGTAATAGAGCTAAATCACACTGCAGACCTGCCTGGTGCTATAACCATTTGGCACAAGAAGAACGTAACCTTGGTTGTAGATAATGGCAAGAAAGATAAAAAGAGTTGTTCTCTTGATCATACTCTTTTCATTCTTCCTCTAGATCTCAGAGTGACCTTTGCAATTCAAGCCATGCCATGGTCATTAAAATAATAAAAGTATATTTTATTACTTCTACTTGTAAGAAAACTCAGCCTGATCTCTACCTTAATGTCCAATTCTCCTTAATGTTTCATATCTTACTGAGTTTCTGAGGCCTTTCATCCTGCCATATGAAGCTGAGCAACCCCCATCTGTTCTCTTACAAGCAAACAGAATGAGGTTAATATACCTGTCAAACTCTGCTGTGGTCAATGATATGTTAATGATGTGCATGGATTTAAACAATTCAGTATCCTAACAATAAGGTGACTCACTTACTGCACTATTCATTTTCCCTTTTCGTGGAAGGAACTTGCTGTTCCTGAATATGCTCTTGTCTAGGTCAAGCGTGGGTGTGCGTGCCCAGGGAAGAGGTAGAAGAATGTAGAATTTCCCAGTAAACATTTCAAGTGCAAGAAGAGCTGTGTAAATGCAAGACTCGTTCATAAGGGGGCAAGGTTAGGACTCTCAACCATTTTAGTCCTCAAAGGTGACAATACTGGAGTATCATATACACCTGTAAATGCAACAGCTGCTCCAGCAAACCTTTCATCCCATACACAGTCACCCGTCAACTTATATAAGTCAGTGTTACTTCAGCAAAATAAAACTTACAGCTTACAGCTGGTTACGAGAGATCTGTGCCAGCCAATCTTCTGAAGTTTGCTGGTCTGAAGAAACAAGCAACTGGTAATCCCACATAGCAACAGAACTGCAAGCCCAAACTGACTGTGACTATGGAGGTGACATATCTCTGCAACCCAAAAACAGGGCCTGGGGCAGCAGACTGCTCAATTTGCCTTTACTACAAGAAGGGGTATAAAACCCACAGCCAGAATAAAGGGTGCTCTCTCCTGACTTCACAGCCCTCACTGCTGGCAACCAGAAAAGGGGCTAATATTAACCAAAACAGAGGCTTATTTTCTCTGAAAGGCTCAGTGAACAAAACCTCAACCCTAAGAAAGGCCCTAAGCAGAGCCTGCTTCCTCTTGTCAATGCTGTGCCACACCACACTTCAACATCCTAAATTAGGTGCTCTTATGTAGACACAGATCCCTTGTTCCACAATGAGCAGAAGGCACTGCCACAGACATTTCTTCCACCCACATATCTCTGGTAAAACCAGCTACGCACCCAGTACCAGAGGAAAGATTGCTGTGGAAGATCAGTGCCATAGGAGTCACTTGTCCAAAAGTGACTTCCAAAACTCAACAAGTTTCCATGCTGGATCCTGCTTGGTGTCTTCAGTAAGAAGACTGGAAGGGGTTTACTTCTTTCACACTCTTAAAAGAATAAGGTAGCATCTTTCACACCTAGACACAATTAAGGCATGTGTTCTCATTACATTCCCACTCGAGAAAAAACAAATGAAGCTCATTAATATCAGAAAGCCAGCCCAAGAAGAGGTCCAACTCTGCATTATTTGCTAGTGTCAGGAGACATGAACAATTTACATCCCTTGAAACTGGGTCACGCACTGCTTTGCCACAACAAAAATTAGCTCATCTGTCCAAAAGACATTTAATGCTCATGAGGCCTAAAGTTGTTTACTTCTGCTCCAAGGGAGAATTAGGGGCCTTGATTCTGCTGTGATGAAAACTATAAAGTGGTCTTCAGCATGGTTTTAATACAAGGATTATAACAGCACAGAGCTTATGATTGTTTATGTTTTTGCCTTCCAGTGACCACCATAAAGCAGAGTGTGGTGCCCACGGAACAGCAGCACTGATTCAATGTGGCAGCAGGTCAGCAGGGGTGAGATAGCACAGCTCTGGAAACTACACTCTTTGTATGACCCCTTGCAAAAAATCTCGGACATCCACAGCCTGCAGTGAGCGTGCTTTTGTTGGTCTACAACATCAGCTTCATCCTATTTACGGGAACAATAACTCCTGTCAGAAAAAGATGCCAGCTATTCTCAAGAGAGCTTCAGCAGAGTCTTTAGATACCTTTGCCCTTCTAGTTCATGGAGGAGAACTGAGTCACAAAGTGCCTGGAAAGTTTGTAGTCAAAGAGTAAATGAGGCTGTTTGACTCTGTAGATAGGGTTCCTATCCTCAGAATGGGAAGTTTCACTAGATCTAATCAAAATACAAATAGCCAAAACTTTTTCTGGGGTCTGCAGACTCTATGTATGGCTGTTCAGTGGTGGGGGTACGTAACAGTCACTGTTTTCCAACCCAGAGACAGCTATTTCACAGCTGGATGGAGTAAGTTCCTACTTCTTACAACATAGAAGGAACACAAATTCAACTATCTTGGAGAGATGGGCTACAAAAAGACCAAAGTAAATTACTCTATGATAGTAATTACTTCATCAATAAATAAAAATGATAATAATCAGATTTGGGATGAGCCAAAGCAATACTTTAAACATCATCAGGCACAAGGAAAGGGGATTACAAAAAGCAGACAAAATGCAGACCTAAATCTATTA
This sequence comes from Rhagologus leucostigma, assembly GCA_013397725.1. Classification (NCBI taxonomy): domain Eukaryota; kingdom Metazoa; phylum Chordata; class Aves; order Passeriformes; genus Rhagologus; species Rhagologus leucostigma. The sequence continues at coordinate 21,550 of VZTD01004105.1, forward strand.
TCCCAGACTAAATTCTTCTTTGGGCTCAGTGGAAAGATAACAGAAAAAACGTCCGTCTTTTTTTGTTCTTGCTGTGATGGGAGCTCTTCTCTAAGTCACCAACTCTCCAAAATGAACTCTAATATCTGCAGCTTTCAAGGAAAATAGATCTTTAGGACATTATTTCTGTACCACCAAGGTGAACAATAACTTTCTCAAATGTGGAGCCACCAATAAATTATACAGGTCATACTGCAGGAGTGGGTTTTGGGTTTGGACTGGTTTGGGTTTAGGGTTTCTCTAGAATGCTCTAATACATCATTTTAAGAGCTGACCTAAAGAGCTCCTCCAGCCCAGAGTCATCAGCCCATGGAGCCATCCACATAAAGTACTTCATGCCATGTCTCAACACAGATGTTTGGACACAGGTTTGTCAACAGACGGGCAGTGGTGGGGTGCTGGTAAGCAAAATGTGAGACAATGCATGGAGTTGAAAAGAGGAAAACATTTTCAAAGGGTTTTTTATTATTAAACGGTTTCAAGCCATTGAAATGAAAGAGATGACAACATGAAAAGCACCAAATGCTAACAGAATGTCCTACAAATCTGATCCATTCCAGATTATATAACAAACACTTAAAGGCCAGAAGAAAGATAACTGGGAGTTGCTTTTTTTAGTGGCATAATGAGTTTATTAGTGCAAAACTAGACATACTTGTGTAGATAGGTAACTGCTTAAGTTAGGTCTGCTTACACATGTATATGCACATCTGTTTCACATCTGCCTTCTGCAAAGTTGGTATCCAATACCTGAAACACCAGTTATTCCTGCTCTGGCTGAAGGAGGAATGCCTGATCTGTCCAAGAACACTGCTTTGGGCATTTCATGACTTTCTGTCATTGTTGTATCTCGATTCCTCCTATACATATATACACTTGTTCTCAACTTTTCCGTGTATCCCAAAAGGTATGTTCATTCCTGGTTTACAGTGAGGAGGTGAAGTATTCAGAAACCCACAAGATAGAGCCTGAGAGGACTGAAATTGCTTCCTGCTACTCTGTTCTATAAATGCCAAGTCCCTTTTGAACTCCTGCCCTGAAATCACATGAGAAGTCAGCAGCCAAGCCAGGACCTGAACTCACATCTCTTGCATTCCGTAGGATAAGATAACTTCTGAATTCTTCTCAAATATAGTTGCCAGGATTTTGGACTCACTAGGTTTCACCCCACATCCCTCAGTACCTCATCAACACACATCTCCAAATCATCAAGCCCTTCAGCTTCCCAGATGCAGCCATTGTAGTTAATTCTACAATCCTTCCTGGTGCCAGCCACCAGTACAGACTGTGCCAGGCCTCCTGATTAAGGTGAAAGATGTAGTTCTGTGCTATGAATTGTCAAATCATCTTTTCTCTTTATTAACAGGGAGAATATTTTCTGAGCAGAGCCTCCTCTGAATCCAGCATCCAGCTCTGCAAGCTGCCAAGTAGGTGCTGAGCATTTCCCAGTTCTCTGCAGAAGGCATTTGTTCACTCCTCAGAAACTTTGTCCATTAATAATGCTCACAGACTTTTGTCGCAATGCCACAAATATGGCCTCGAGCACTCTGCTAGCAGAGTAAGCATCTACCAACAGCCAATACATCAGCTGCAGCTCGGAATTGTCCAGCAGCATTACATCTTCACTATGCATTTTAATGTTCTATACCCTAAACAATACTGCTGCCTCTGAAGACAGAAGACAGTTCAGAATCCAAGACTTGCAAACCTCAGCTGCTCTCGAGTCTCCAGCGCCAGCTTTAATAGAGTCCAGTAAGCCATTCGCCCCAGAGAAGCTAATGCAAGGAAAAATACTTGCTGGTATTGGCAGTTCAATCTGTAGCATTTTTGCTAAGGAGCAGAAGATCTAGAAAGTTAGCTACAAAGGGTTTGCAGAGGCTTTGACTTTCAAATCCCTTTTGGATATTAAGTTTAAAGACTCTCACAGTATCTAGGCCATTTCATTTATTTCTTCTGAGTGCTGGATTTGCCTACACCAAGCATACAGTCTGATGCTCCAGAACACAGCAACAGGGAGTGGAGGAAAGTGCTTTGCAGCAATTGGCCCCCCTTGTGTGATCAAAGCTAAGTAACTCAGCACAACAGCACGGATTCTGGGCTGCATCTTGGTGAGCAATTACTCATACAGAAATAGCACTTCAAGACCCAGATAAGATAAAACTTCTGGATTGTCAGGTCTTTTGTTAAGAACATTGCCAAACACTGCCCCCAGAACATCCTACAACCTGAAAAAAAAGACAGACAATCTCTATTTTGCAAATGGAGGACTAAGCTTACGAGAGACCCCAGACTCTGCAAGGGAAAGCCAGTGCACGAAGCTCAATCTTAAATAAGTGTGGCACCACCCCAAAGGACAAAAACTTATTCTGGAATCATTATGTTCAACAAAAGTGTTTTCACAAATAATTGCAGCTTCTTTTCAAGCCACCTCTGTGTTAGACTAAGCAACTTTCCTGGGGCCTGAGACACCAGGTTCACACAGTTCCAACTCCTATTCAAGCACTTGGCAGCCATTGAAATTAAGCTGGCATCAGGCATCTAAATCTTCCCCTTGAAGGTGTGAGCCTAGTGTCTTGCTCTGTGGCACAGAGGAAGTCTTGGCAAAACCAGGTTTTACAGGAAAATCTTCTTTATCTCTCCTTAATGAAACCAGTCCTGAAACTCAATAAAAAGTTAATCCCTCCTCTTTATCACTTGTATTGCAGTTCCTCTCCAAATAATACACTCAGACTGAGCAGCTCTTACCATTTATAACAATTCTGAGCAGACAAGCAGGTTATTCTGATACTTGGTGCTAGTGTTATACTCCAAAACCACCCCAATAGCACAGAATTCATTGCCCTCAGCAAACTTCCCAGACTTCAGCAAACTCAAACGATTGTCTACTTACACTCTGTAGACAATTTGAAACTACACTTAACCTTATCCACCCACTTTTAAGATCAGGAATCTCTTCGTCTCCTGTTTCTCCTTCTCTTGAGGTGGACAGATGCAGTTTTACAAATCTTTGCAGTCTAAAAGCTTGATAGAGTGAAGATGACCACGCCATCCAACTGAGGCTTGCTTTTTCGGATTGATGGCACAAACAATTGTCCATGTTGAAGTCTGACCAGTACCAAGAACCCACTGCTAACAACCGTGGCACATTTTCATGTCTGCTGACATGATATTAAGGCCAGCCAAGTAACAGACAGCCCTTTTATTTGGAATTTAAAAGAATACCCAATGGGACATAAGTGCCTCAAGATACACACAGTAAGCACAGGGTTCATCATAACACACAGGGTTTCAGGTAGATATCTGTGTGTTAAGACCACAGCAAAGACACATGCTCTAAACCATAGTCTAGACAATGGATCCGAAAGAGGAAATCCTCAGCATCAAAAGTCACTGTCGCCTTCAAAATGGAAGTCTCCCTCTCCTAATTTCCACCACTTTCTCCCAGTTTAATCTTGCACTTCCTCTGCACCATCTTAGAAAATAATTAGCCTTAACCTAGCCTAACACACAGAATCAAAGCAGGAACTTCTCAGCTTTGATATCCATACTTCTATGCTAAGTTGGGAGGGCTTGATTTTACAAAGCAACTTTACCACCTGTAGGTAAGTCAGTGTCACAGCACACACCGCACCAAGTGCACAGGCAAATGGTTTTGAGCAAATGTTTTCATCTTATGGTCTTCTGTCAAATGCAATCAGCCAGTTTTGCTCCTGTAACTGCAGCATACATACCTCACACATCAGTGAAAACTGACCCCATTAAACGGTCAGTATATTCAGAACAAGTCTAGTCTTTTGGTTAATTTTACTGTCAATAATTGCCGCAGCTAAGATAACAGTAATCAAATCCCATGCTTCAGAACGTGAGTTAACTGCCTTCAGGGTCAGAAAGATATCTACTTCTTTGCCTCTGGATATCACTGAAGAACTACCACAGAGGATTATACGACTCAAACATAACACCCATTTATTGCTCAGTGCCATAAGCAGGATAGTGCATTTAACAGGTAAAATGATCCAGTACAGCCAAATCTCTGCCACAACTTATTAACATCAACTTTTACTTGCTACTCTCTCACTGTCTCCATCCTCCTCTGGAACATGATTTTGTTCTGCAGAAGGTCAAATTTTGTTTTCCTAGCTGCTCTCCAACAAATGCATGCAGAATTACCTAAGGGCACTTCAAACACGCTTTGATAATTTTTTGTTTTAATTGGGCCAGCTATCTGTTATCAACATTAACACTGAGAGAATATTGAAAACTACAGCTAAAACACTGATTAGCTGCTGTTCAGGTCCTTAATTCCCCAGGAATAGCCAATAGACAAGCATTTCCAGCTTCCCTGCTGTGCCCCAATGCAACAGAAGAGCTAGGCAAAGGGAAATTAAGCAATTAATTGGTTCTTCAAAAAAAAAATGGAAAGGGAAAAAAAAAGTAGTTGCGTAAATCATTTAGTACATTGGAAAACTAATAGCAGCGGCCAAAAGACAGGCACAGCAGAAGAAGCATCCCCTCCCTCCTGAAGCTGTGTGTTGCCCTCTGCTGTTCTCTGGGTCGGCTCCTGACACAGCTCGGTCAGTGCTCCTCTGCTCACTCAGGACCTTCTGTCCTCACTCATTGACAGCCTCGAGCTCCAGCACAGCTCAGCCAAGACTGTACACATCCCTCTCTCATGCACCTGTAAAAGAGATACAATCTGGCACCGTTTTCCTAGTTTAATTTGCCAAGATAGTGGTAAACTTTGCAATACTTGCCCTGCCTTGGAAGACTCCTAAGGATTTCTCATTTGTGGAGTGCTCGCACACTGCAGCAAAGGAGTCAAACAACTCTTCCTAATAAACACAAGTGGAACCTTCTTCATGGGCACAAAATCAGCTCAGGCTACGTTAGCTGTCATGCATAATCAGCTGGTTTGCCTCAGTGAGGGGACCCTGTGTGTCCTTGTATCATGTTAATTAGTGACAAATATGTCATTGGGGAAAGTCTGCTTGCAGCTGAAGAAAAAGCAGAGGACAGGTTGCAACACAGCTAAGAGGACAAGCCCAAGGATGCTCTTTGTTGTCTCCTCAACCTTAAAGCAGCAGCCAAGGTAAAACGGTCAATGCCAAACCCCTTAAGTTAGACATCATGAAAATGTCCTCATGCAAAGAGCTGGTGTACTACTGACACAATTCTCCCTGCAACAAAACACCCACACCTTTAGAAGAACCTAAGAGAATAGTGGAGATGTTTACCTGGGGGAATTTGAAGAAAATTGGCCATATCTTATCTCCCCAGATGCTCTTTTCCATAGTTTTAAGATCAGGAAACCTGGCAGCTCACCCCACTTCTGATTTTTCACTGATCTGTGCAAATACCAATATGACACACAATATTTTTGTCACAGAGCCTCCTCATCTATAACCCAGTGATCATGACACATAGCAGCTGGTTTTGGACACCTGCAGAGAGATAGGAGGCTTAAGGCAGGAGTCAGGCTACAACACTTTTAGTGCTTCTGGGGAAATAGAGACACTGACAGTTATTTTCAAGCAAGTTTAGACATGCATATGAGGAGATTAATTAATGACTCTCAGCCCGCTCTTTTTGAGAGACAAATTTTCAGTTCCAGGCCAAACTCTCAGTCTGACCCCAAACAGTCGCTAAACTTGACCTGGTTCCTGGTAAAAGAAAGTTATCAATTCTCGACCCCACTGGTACAGTGGAAGGGTAAAAGCCCACTGTGAGATAATCAAAGGACTGTGAAACCACAAAGCCAGAAAAACACTCAGAGCGACAGGTTGCAACCAGGATACAAGCAAAAGCATGCCCCAGTCTAGGCCAGCCTTAGCACATGGACAGGTCCTAATCAAGAAGCTTCTAGATTTGTGTAATGCCGACAAGGGTAATAAACTGTCACCCTTTCACCAATGACCATGCTGCCGGGGCACATGGGGGCTGTGCTGCTCATTTCCCTGCTAACAGTGTGAGAAAATGAAGTTTGAAAAGGTGGAGAGGAGAAAAGAATGCTGCAGTTAAATCATCTGGCATGACAGACTACAAAAAATGGCAGCGTGAGGTTGGTCTCACCTTAATAAAGACATTCGGATTCTGTCTGCTCACTGCCAACAAGACAACCACACTCACTCGTTGCACAAACTTCTCCACCCTCCAATCTTCACCACATGCAACCTGATAATATCCACAGAGAAACAGCCATGCATTCACAGGTCAGAGAACTTCCAATTACGCAAAGGAAACACCCCAGGGCATGAGTCTGAATTAAGATTATATCCATTGCTTAATAACAATGACAAATTCATTCTGCCCCTGGAAAAATATTTAGATGCATACAGAAAGGGATGGAAGGAAGGGATGATGAATCTTCAGTATTAGCTCAACAGCCACAGAAACAGCAGTCACAGGGCTTTCTTGGGGCACTCACCTTTGGTGGTAAGAAAATGTAGATAGAAATCAGGAAGTGGAAAAACTCTCAATACCACCAGCAGGTTCTAGCTGGCCCTTTATGCACAGACCAAAACTGAATCAACCAGGAGGATTAGACACAAAAGAGATTTCTTTTACTGGAAGGACCAACTGTTTTCATACCAGAAATCTGTGCAGGCTGTCCTAACCTTAGAGTCCAGTTCTCCTAATGCCTTCCTGTGATAAAAGCTCTGAACAGCAAGGCATTGAAATACACCTGACACTATAAATTTTCAGCTTACAAAAGCCCTAAATCTCAGCAGTGCTCCTTGAAAGGATTCCTTGTGCTGCCTGATGCACAGACACCTTTCAGCTGCTGGACAGTTCCCTCATCCACCGACGTGCCACAGACCCACCTCAGCCTGTAACACAAATACAGTGAAAGCTGCAGACTCCGAGGGATGAAGGGAGCAGGTCACTCCATCCACCACCCAGCAGTACAGCAGGAGGGCAGGAAGCAGAACCCTCTGTGATTCCCCATGAGAACTCCAGAAGGGGTGGCAGGAAGGCAGGACATCAAGGTACAACAACAGGAGCCAGTTCACTCACCCTCCACTACTCACGAGTCTGGGATAAACTGGAGTTCAAGGGTCCTTCTGTGGTCTGTTAGAGCACAGCTTGAAACACTCCCTCCTACAGCTCCTTAGCTCCTGTCCTACCTTTCAATGAGTTTCTTAAGATCATTCAAAGTTAAAAAGGGGAAGAACTCTGTCCAGCAGCTTTGAATAGGACAAGTTCACCAGCTCATTCTAACACTTTGTAGCTAGAGCTACCATCCATCTGGTTACTGCTGTGCTCCCTCTTGTAGCGTGCACTGCAGCTTGCTAGATGTCCCCTGGCATCCATTCCTCCTGCTGCCTGTCACCAAGGAGAATGGCAGCTGGGATTTGGCACAACACTTCCTCATCCTTCAGCACACTCAAGTGCTCTGATGCATTGAGCCTGATATTGCTCACATCAAATGCTTATGAAGCTTTTCTTCTCTCACCTTCAGTATTGATATCAAAATTAATAAGCAAAGGTATCTTGTTTTTTAGGTGGTAAATCTGAGAACAAAATGCATAGATGAAGCGACTGCCGTATTGTCAGAGGATTATTCACATATCTGGACAATTACAGGTTGTAGGAATGAAATGATGGTGATAGAACTGCAATTTTTATCAACCTCTGGTGCCAGCAGACATAATAATTATTTCTTTTTCCATTATTGCATGAAATTAGGGAAACCAACCAGAACTCAAGGCTGGGAAGCATCCATCTCAGCTAAACTACACCATCTCTTCTACTCCTTCTCCAAACCACACAAAATTCCAGGCTCCAGAAAAAATCCTAACTGCATGAACAAAACTGCAGAAGAACTAGTCTGCATAAAGATCGAGAAGAGAGTCAGCAAGCTTCATCCTAGTGGCTTCAAAAGCTTTAGGGAGCAAAGTTCACTGGGGTCACAGTCCTGAAAATCTGTACTGGAATAACAGCTGAAATGGTCTTGCCAGTACTACCTGACAGATCCTTCCAATGCCTTTAATTCAGAGGGAGGCAAGAAGGCAAGAGAGGAGGGAAAAAAGGAAAAACTTTAATGAAATTAACATTTGATTTCACTACAAAAATATTTTTCATTAAGTTTTCAGAGCCTACTAATTTTTTTTGCTCCTGGGAAGTGAAAGCAAGGTAAATTATTTCCTAATTGCTTCATACTCTGCTCACTTTTTAAATGGATTTGTTTTCTAAACAATTATCAGAAATAGAAGTTGTTTTCAAAACTGAAACTGACAGCACAGAACATTTTCATTTTGATAAAAGTGTATCTTCTTCCCTCCCTCCCTTGTTGAAACACTTAATTCAACATTCTGGTTTGACCATTGTAGCATACAGATGAATAAAATAAAACTAATTGTCCTTTTGAAGCTGCCTTCTGTTGACCCATATTATTCAGAACACTGCTGGTTTCCTTTGCTTCAGATTCCACCTGTTACAAATACTCTACAGATGCATTCCTCTCTTTTGGCTTATCTTTTATCAGGGCTCAAGGAACCCTTCTGAGGCCAGGCTCCAGCAGCAGTGTTTAAGTGCCGAGATCCACACTCAGCAGAGCAGACCGGTCTTTCCAAGCTGCTGGATTGCTGACACTTTGCAAATGTCATCTCCAGGGCTGTGCAGCTCTGGATGGCAGGGCAGGTGTGATAGAGCATCACTAGAGAGCACACACACGCACACAAGGAAAAAAAAAAATCAATCACTTGCAGCAGAGATTAATAAAGGAGGTGGGATTATAAAACGCCAGAACTGCTGACATCTGAAGTGCTGAGGAATATCTGCAAACCTCTGCAACTCCTGGCTAGCACAATTTCCTTGACATATTCACCAGTAGCAGCTCACCTACTGGTGCTGGTCACTGTCACTGATCTGTTCTCCAACACAGGAAAAACACAAGCCACACAAAGCAAAGTTGCATAGATATAGAGTGCTTCTGTGCCATTGCTTCTCTCCTGACACTTCTTTCCTATACTGCACTGACTGAATGTACTTACTGTCTGATCACCCTCTCTTCATTCTATTCTGACTAACCCTTACTTTCACCTCCAAATGTTACATTTTCACAATTATCTCCTTTAACCCAACAGAGTGTGGGAGTAGGTGCGTGGTTGAACCCCTTAGAGAGTATTACTAATGCCAAGAGATGGAGGTACCAAGAACTGGACAGTCACCTTTATCTCTGTGAATAAGAGATGGCATTACCAGAGCTGGGTATACTATTATGTGGATAAGATATTATTCAGAAAACAACAGCTTGGTGTTAACTTCTCAGATAAAAAGGAACAAATAATGTGTATCCAGTATGAGCAAGTAAAAATATGTAGGAGAAATCCAGACTTCATCAGTAAGTGCAGGTACTCCAATACTGTCTGTCCCCTTCTGCAGGCACGAGTGTTTGAAGTGCTGCTTCTCTGGGCAGGGAATTTCAGCCCACAGAAGAAAGCTGCTCACACACAGAATTGGCTGCTAGAGCCAGCCAGCACACTGTGGCTGGAGCTGCTCACCTCCTGGGACCTCACACTCACATTTAACCAAAACTTTCAGTATGAGTACCAGCAAGGGCAGCTTTAAATACCAAAAGATCTCCCACTATACCCAGACAAGGACAGCAGGGAGTCAGCAAGCCCTGATCACACCACTCAAGAGCAAACTTTCTGACATCCCATCCCAGGACTACAAACATCCAGTGGATAGATGGATGGACGGAGCAAGCAACAGCAGCACCTGTTTCATGTGATACCCAGTATTCACCCGAACCTCAGCAGATGAGACAATAAACACGACCTCTCTGCTCTAGGCCCTCTAGTCAGCTCAACAACAACATAGCATTGAACCCTTCTACTAAAGGTCACCTGTCTCTAGCTCCCAAGTAAAGTTCTGAGTAGTTTTCTAGTCCCCTGATGAGAAAGTAGTATCACAGACCTGTAATTGTCCCTGGCTGTGCTGTATTCCAGGCAAACACAGCAGCAACAAGAAGCCAGGACAAAGTGCTCCTTGGCTTGACTCACCACTGACAGCTCTGGGGCTGCAGCGTCAAGGTACAGACATATAACACCTCTGGAGCAAACTGGGCATTCCTCCTGCTCACAGATCTATAGCATTATACTGAAAGGTAGAGTTTCCTTTCAGAAATAACCAGTTGTAAAAGTACTGATGTTGTCATGCTCATTTTCTTCCATTCATTTACGGAAAACTGCTTTTATTTGTGGTCCTTCTATAAACTGCGGCAGGGGGAAAGGATGCACAAGGGAAACATTTTGCTTCAAAAATAAATTTTGCCCTCAAACAAATGGGGCGGCCACAGAGGAGAGAAGTTAGGAACCTAGAGGAAAGTCTGCTATAGACAAAGGGACTGAATCTTGTGTGTGGAAACCAGATCTCTTTTTTCCAGTTGAGATAAAAGGGAAAACAAAAAAACAAACCTTATTTATCACTCAAAAAAAGGTCAGTGTTAGCCCTTCAGGCAAAGCTGCAGGTGTTATTTCCATATGCTTCATGTACCCTGAACTCCAGCTCTGGAGGCTTTCAACCTTTTGTATGAGAGCAAAGAGAAACCATGAATATTTCATGTGTTGCCTTCGCTTACTTGCAAGTTCCTTGGAAACTATTAAAGCGCAAGCATAATAATGTCATCATTTACTTGTCATCTTCCACCTGCTCTTTGCACAGAAAAGAAGAAAAAGAATACCTGCACTCCCATCCAAAGCCAGTGCAAACACCGTGCCCTATTCATTGAAAGACAAATTGAAGGTTCTTCCAGAGAGAGGTGGGCTAAAGAGGCAGGTGTCCCGAATCACCTTCTGGATGTCCAAGAAAGATTTTACAATTATCATTCTCTTCTGAAGGGTAGATGGTTTTCTGCCACAAGTAGTGCTATTTCAATCTTCATCACCATCTCCTGAAGCCAGCACCTGTTCCTTAAGTTTCCAGGAATACTGTTCACCCAAAACCACCTTCAAAGCTGACATACAGAATTATCCAAAAGCACCACTAACACCTTCCACAGTTTAAAATACAACCTGTTCTGGAGTGAAATGCAGCTGCTGTTTACACACAGCAGCACTATGATCAGCTGAAAACTGTTGGAGGACTGGACTATTGCCAGGTAAATTCATCCTGGAAAAATACGGTGCCCAAAGAGCAACAAAGTGTCCTACATCTTTTGTCTAGAAACACACAAATGGCAGCAACCTCCTCTGTGTCAAAGCCTTCCAAAAATATCATCGGCAACTACCTCTCATTTATAAAATGCTCCATTTCCTTCCTGGTACCTCTGAGAAGGCCATTACCCAGCCTCACTGCTCTGCACAGAAGCCTTTTTTTCCATTTTACCTTCAGCTCATTCACTGAGTTAACAGCTGATTGTTCCTGAACCAACACTGCCCCCTGTTTTCATTAGCTCTTCTCCCTCCCTAGTACTTGTGACCCTAATACATTTAGAGAAAAAAGGCACTTCCCATCTCTGTCATCCTTTCCAGTTGTACAAGCTTTTAGTCTCCACTCATTAGAGGAGATCTCTTTTCCCCAGTCATCTTAGCAGCCCATCTCTGCCTGTCTTGTTTCATGTTCAATTCTTCGTCCTTGAACATGGCTGACAAGAATTATACATCATTTTCTATATGAGATCTTCCTAGTGCTTATAAATTATTGACAGGGGTTAGTTTTGCAAAAGGGAACAGAGTTGCTCAAGCATGCAACACCAGCTCTCAAGCATTCAACAGCAGTGAAGATACCTCCTTAACTGTGCTGGGGATTACATAACACCAGAAGGATGCTTGAATGAGGCTGGAAAGCAGACACTAACAGCAGCACTGGACTGGCCAAGCCATAAAAGTGCTTGTATTAGTCAGGCTACAGGCCACTAAATAGGAAAACAAATCATCAAATCCAGCGATGGTAATGTAAGTTATTTCCTTCCCCATGCACACACACATCATAATATCAGAAACCACCTGCACTCCCCGGGCAGGATTGCCTCTCCTGACAAGAAGGAACTGGACCAGACCTCACACAAAGTCACATGCCTACATCCCTGGCTTTCTTCTGGAAGCAAGTCTTCCAAGTTGAATACTGCAGTGGTTCAACCACAGCTGCACATCTGAGTCCAGCTGGATATTTCAGAGACCTCTGGGAGATGTTGAGCTCCAGCACAACTGTGGCCTTTTCCAGGCACTGCTTTGCCCCGTTGTCAGAGCACACTGTGTTTGCTTCCCGTCTCGTGCACTCTGGTTCCAACAACCTGGTCCTAATAAGAGAAAAACCTGTTTCTCTGGGTGCAGTCATGGCTTTACAACTCAAATTAAGGTTCCTCAGCTCCTTCAGGAACAAATGAAATACAGCCCTAACTTAAGAAGATTTAATAAAGGACAAATGTAACATGTAAGTGCAAATCTCTCTTTTGTAACCCAGAAAACAGGATCAATATTCTGCAAGAAGAATTCAATATATAGGAAGCTCAGATGTACTCCAGAGATTTGTCCCAAGAGTCAGACTCAGAGAGTAAATGATTGCTATGACTTTCCACCAACATAGTTTAAGACAGGGGAAATCTCTCTAGAAATCAGTGATTTAAAGCAAAATATGCCGCGAAGCCCTGTCCCTCCCACCTGCTCTCCTTTTCCAGACACTCCTGAAAGCAAAAGGATAAGAATAAAATTTATTCTGAAACAGAAAATGTCCAAGATGTATAAAATATACCCTTACAAATATACACACAAAAACTTGGCTAAAATTAAAGGTTCTAATGCCAAATGAGAAAAAAAAGGGAGTTTAAAAAATTAGGAGAAATAAGGAAAAAAAACTAAAACAAAAGAGGGAAAGGAGCTAATTTCTTATCAGAACTAAATATTTGATAAGAGATGTGCAGAATTTGAAGCGCAATAGTCAAATTGCCCCAGGTTCATCACAAAGCCCACTCTAGCAAAACGTTTTTGGCCTCTGCTGATGTTTCAAAGTTCAGCAGATCCTGGAAACTCAGTTTTCTTGCAAATAAGGGGAGTATCACAGCAACCGCAGCCAGCTGGCTGGCAGTACAGAGACTCAGTATTATTGGGGATTTTTAAGTTTTAAAAATTCAGCATCCCAATAGACTAAATGAATATAGGGCTTGCCAGGTGGCTGATGGCTTCACTCAACTTACTGGTTTTTTGTTTTCCAGAATGCACCACTGGTTCTTTCTTAGCACTCAGTAACACCTTACCTGCCTCTCACACAGCCTTCCCTAAAGCACCAGGAGAAACTTGGAAATGCTGCCATACCCTCTTCACAAACATATGCACTGCATTTATCTGCCAAGGAGGCAATGTGTGGCAGCATGTACTGCCTTAAGCTAAATGTCCTTGGGTTTGTAAAGACTTCACAGATAGTGCAAAAGGGGCCTTTTAAAGGGAGCCATAAAAACCAGAGCACAGACTTGGGGTCTAAGGTAGCAACTTCCACATGTGGGTTGTGTTTCCTCAGTGTATGCTCCGAAAGGGGGGAAGCTATCCTTCGGTTTCACCTTTCAATGGTGTAATTCGACTTTGAGGAGTTTTGGCAGCCAAATTCCCCCCATCTTTCTGGCTGCTGAGAACAAAAAAAAGCAAACAATGCTTCAGCTCTACGGGTCCCAAGCTCCTGACCCCCAAAGCAGAGCACAGAGTGTAGCTCACATCCTACACGGGCTATCTCCTGGCACAGCACAGCCCCAGAAAGCCACACAAACCATCATCGCATTAAAATGCCACTGGCAGGTTATAGCATGACATACAGATCTAAAGCATCATGCTCCTGGGCCTGTAAACAAGCCAAGATAAAGAAGAAACTTCCCTGCAGCGTGTATTATAGCACTGATGCCAAGCACTTTTCTGAAGCATCTGGTATTTGTCACAAGGTATGGGACTACACACTTCGTTCTTCTGCTACCCCACCACAGTCCCCCATCGTGATGCCTCAGTTTCCAAGCCGTGAATCACTAAGAGGAGACAGGGATTAAAAGGATTAGCAGAGCGGCTTTGGCTCCAGGAGAGGGCACCAGCGGTGTATCCTCACCAGCCAGGGAACTGGTTTCTCCCAGCCACACGTGCAATAAAGGGCTCAGCCACACAAACACACCCGGGTGACAACGCTGCCGGTGATAGATGAGGTGAGCAGAATCCATCTTCTTCCTACAGCTATATTAGCTCTGCAGAGCTCACGGGAGAAAACAGCACACCGTCACTTCTAAAGAAAGAGACTCAAGGGCACAACTGGAAAAGTGGATCTGCAAAACTAGAGGGTGCTGTGCACACTTAAGTGTTCTGCTACAGACAAGCTATGCTAAAGGTACATGAAAAGCAAAATTGAACATAAACCAATGGAAAAGTCATCTAAGAACCAAGGTACTTGGGCTAAATACCCTTTGGTCCCATCACTGTCCTTCCTGTGCATCCATTACCCTGTCCTTCCCTAGACTGCGCTCATTTTTACTGTTCAGGTCATTTGAACAGAAATGAGCTCCAACAAAAAATTAATACAAGGATGGCCAAAAGCCACCTAAAGAATCCAATTTGCCCACTCCTTTCACTTGTCTCTTGCTTATCCATCACCCCCGCAGCCATAAAACTAAATTAGTCAGTCTTCATGTTGGTCCCAAACAGCCATTGTTACATTCAGCCCTGGCCACTCACGGCAGTGTGAAAAACTCTTTGGCTTCAGTCTCCTGGCATGACAAGAAGCAAAACATGGAAGAAACTCTTACAACCAGACACTGCTCCCTTAAAAACAAATTACCTGGTCCCCTCCCAACAAGAGAGAAAGGAGAAACATGGTCTCTCCAAGTCATTTCTCTCCAGCAGCCTGACTTTAGGGCTGGATTAATCAATAAGGTATGTCCAGGCAGTGCTAACAGCACTGCAGGGAACGCTACCTTGCACAGTGGTTAATTACTACAGAGAGTTTAATGAAGTTTAAAGAGACTGAAACCTTCTTCCTATCAATAAGGAGCTGGGTTTGTTACATACCACCCTTATTCAATTAGAAGATGCGCTCACCAGGCTGAGCTTCGGTCTCAGCTTTGCATGCTAAAGAGCAGCATATCGTTCTGCATCTTTGCCCCAATAAAGAGGAAGGAGATACCATCACCATGGCCACCTCTCTGCCCTCCAGTGTTCTCTGCTTGCAACAAGAAGCCTTCGTGTTACACATGGATCTCTTTCCCCCTTGTCCAAAGAAACGCAATGACTAACAAAAAAACTAAAGGACTGACAGGCCTAGAGTCCAGCCATCACCAAATAGCTCCATCCTAACACTCAGCTTCTCCTGCCATGTCCCGTCTGCATGTCCAAGGGCAGGCCTAGAGAAGTAAATTCATAAAGGTTAGAGGGTTGTTCAGTGCTGAACACAATTTTTTCTTTCCCTCAATGAACACATTTGCATTTCAATCTGGGTCTCCTTCTCTCCTTTCCCTCTTGCAGTATTTTTCTTTGGACTACTGGGATAAAGTATTAAAATCAGTGTATCATTTGTTCACCCTGGCAGCACCCACCATGTAGAATGATAACAGCATCCATCAGCACTGTCACAGATAAGGATCCCTTACTCCTGTTCCCACTGCAAAGCCTCATCTTCGTCCTTGCCAAGGGTTTAAAATTTGGTGGAAAAATTAGCTTTTACCAAAATCCAGCATACAAGCTTTCAGAAAAGCAATGAAATGGGATGTTTGGTGGGGTTTTTTAAGCTGATTTATTTCCATTCAGTGCCATTACAGAAGCTGCAGAAGTAAGAAAAGCAAAGATGCAGGTTCAGATTGCTCCATTTACATTTCTATAGCTCATACTCAGCTCTCATTACAAGAACCCAGCAGCAAGCTCACAATGTGGACTGATGCTTTTGATAACTGATGAAAATCACAAAGCAAGGGAGAGTCTGCATTTTTAAGTCCACCACATAGCACTTGCTTATTTAGATCATATAAGGCATTGTTTGCTAAATATACAATTTCAGACCAAATTGCAGGGTATTTTTCTTTTACCTATAGTCCAGCTTATTAAAGATATACAGGATTCGATGCACTGCAGCTTTCAAGGATCCAGAAATTTCCGGTACATTTTCATTTTGAAAGGAAAATATTATATTCCCTTATAGTTCCTTTCAGTTAGTCAAAATTTATTTCCTATGCAGCTACCTCAGGGGCAGCACAATGAAGTGGTTAAACTGCTAATAGAAATTATACATGATATCTGACAAAAAGGAGAAAAGAAAAAAAAAGAAAGAAAAGAAAAAAAAAGGGAGAAAAATTCCTGCTGTCTTTTGTAAAATAGAATAGGACAAAAAATTGGTGAGGAAAGAAATGTAATTCAAGAACCTCTGGGGTATATTGCAAAGAGCAAGAAAGAAATTAAAAGCAATAAATAAATAGTTGACAATATCCCTTTTAAACCACAAAAAACAGGGTTTGTATGTTCCAAGTGAACATTAACAACAGTTGTGTTGTCTGGACGGCTACAAAAACAGCCAACCTTTGTGAATCTGGATCTCACATCATTATCCTTCTCCTCTTCCTGCCACCCCAACAATAATTTCTGTGCTAATTACCAGCCATGCCAGTAAGAATCTGGCCAAAGCAGATCACAGGATTTACTTCCAGGTTCAGCACTGGTCATTAGGAATCACACAACACACTGTTACTGTTTCCAAGATTAAAACTACAAGCTCCT
The DNA here is from genome assembly GCA_013397725.1 of Rhagologus leucostigma. Lineage (NCBI taxonomy): Eukaryota > Metazoa > Chordata > Aves > Passeriformes > Rhagologus > Rhagologus leucostigma. The sequence goes on from VZTD01004105.1 coordinate 38,262, forward strand.
CTTTAGAGCACAGTGAGTCATCAGCGAGATAAAGCCCACAGCTGGCTGGAAGTTGATGTGTGTTGTTCTTCAAAGCACAGAGAGCTCCCACTTCACCATCTTGTCCTCCATTCCAAACTATCTGTAATCCAGCAATGGACACTTCCTGGGGCTGCAGCCAACACTTCCACCCTCTGCTGTGCCACCCTACCTCCTAAACAGCAGGAATTCTTTCACTGCAGATACCCTAGTTTTAACACCTCCATCACAGACTTCACCCATGACACACAGCGTGTGTGTCAGGGCCATCACTCCCCACTCCTTGGAAGACCCCTTCTTCAGGATTCTCACCACCCACCTTCTGCCCTGTGCCAGTCACTCCCTGAGCACAAAGCTGTGTTTTGCCTGCTTTCCACCCACAACCTTGGGTTCTTTTCTATTCAGGTTCGTAAAATACTCCTGTGAATGAGGCAGAGATCTGCAAGCTTCAGGCTCCCAACATAGCCAGCTCCCACCATCCAGTTGTAAGAGCAGAGAACTGACCCCAAGGAGCAAAGAAAGAAGCCAAGGGCAGGGCAAACATCTGGTCCCTTCAGTCCACGGTTTCTGAGCTGCCCAGTGCAGTGGTTCTCCAGTCCCCGTGTGGATTCCCTCAGCATGACAGGAACTGCCATCCCAGTTTAAAGGTGTCTCTCCCTTCTCTGGCCATCTTAGAAACTGAAACTAAACTAGGCTTTCTAACATCAAGGCCTCCACCTTTTTTGTCAAGTATGGCTGAAATTAGCTTACATGTTTTCAGACAAAATTTAAAAAAAAAAAAAAAAAAA
>VZTD01004105.1:39092-80217 GCA_013397725.1 Rhagologus leucostigma
GGATTAGTATACCCTATAAGCATAAAAATAAGTTATCTCCCTGGGAAAGTGCCAAGCACACGCTAATGCTCAAAAACCAGCAGATCCTTCCCTGGCTTCTGTGCAGCACTCAGAGTCTGTGGACAACAGTTCATGCCCTGACCCAGCCATTGACCATTTTGAAGCACACAGAGGGTTACCTTGCAGTTAAATCGGTTGAGCCTCTGTCAGAGCCTAAACCTCAAGCACCAGAACACAGGTCTCAAAACCAGACACATGCATCTATTTACACAGGTCTAAGTGCCACAGCTGCAACCACAGCTGTTGAGGCAGCTTAATGCAGCAAAGGAACAGCACACACCTACAACTTCCTCTTCCCAACTGCCTATACCCCAAAAATCTCAAAAAGCCAGCAGATTTACTACTGCTTATCCATGACTCATAGGCAGTGTCCTCAGCAGATTGGGAAAAACTGGTTCAAGGGTCCTGTATTGAGTGACCTCTGTTTTCCACTGGAAACTGAATATGCCAAGCAAGCCCCAGGATGAAGAAAGCAGCTCTCCTGGGATGCTGAAGGAAAATGATAGATAACAAGCAGACAAATGTTACTTGGGAAAATGCTGTTTTGCAACAGCATCATGCAGTCATTATCAAATGGGTTTCCTACACACTGGTTTTTCCTACCCGAGTTGTTACAATTAGTAGCTGATGTCTGGAAAGCTGACCATTATACTCGGATGTCTTCCAAAACTAGGACAGCCATTAAGTTCACACAGCCACAGTGCTGGCCACAAAACTATTTACGCTGTCCTGGAAGCAAAATGTATTCCCAGTGAGCTGCCCCCCAGCAAAACCAAAGGTATCACAGCTTGTGACCAAAACAGAGACAGGGACGTGCCATCATGTAATCAAGAACAGCAGGCTCTAATGAAGCCACATGCTGTCACTGCTTTTAGACTACAAATAAAGCTTAACCATTCTGCAGCAGAGTCAGAAATCTAAGTAAACCTCTGGCCTCTATCACGGGGGATATCAGGTTGGCAAACCCTGAAGAATATCTCTACCTCTGAAATCTGTAGAGACAGGCTAGTTGAAACATTTCTTCTCCAAACACATTAACCTTTTCCTTTCAACAGGTTGTAGAGAAGACAAAGAGCATTTCTGAAATGCCAACTAATACCAAACACCAAGATCTTGGATTAATTAAACTGCAGGACGGGATTCCGAGGCCCTTTGCCCAAGATACAGCCAAGGATGGTTTCTTGGGGCTTCTCGCAATTTGCTCATTATTTTGCCATCATTTTTGAAGGGCTATGTTCTATTTATGAAAACAAACAGGCTCATGAGAGAAAATAGACCCTTTTTCCAAGCTGTCTTTCAGTCATCCTTCGGATAGAAGAATTAAGTAGAAAAAAAACAAGCGCATGCTTACCCATCATTTCTTTAGAGTTGCACAGAGATTGGCACAGCGTTTATGGAGGTGAGAAGCAGAAGGAGAACAGGCCTGGTCATTACCTTTGGGATGTGGCTGCATCATATGAAAGGGTACAGCAGAGAAAGCCCTACAGCTGGCTCCCTGCCAGTCCACACATGCACTTTGCAGAGTCACAAGCTCATGTACCAAAAGCACTTTGTCTGCAGTAGGTCAGGTGTGTATCTGTGTAAAAAAAATCTTTTCTGTATCATTCCAGTATGATTCCTCTATAACAGCATCAGCATAGCCAGGCAGCTCCCAATTCTCCCGTAACTAGGTCTCTGCACAGGACATGCACACCCAGAAACACAGAATCAGTCTTCACAGAAACCAGAAGCAGCTCTAGATGAAAGAAGAAGGAAACATCAAAGTTATGTCACTTAAACAGTAGGGACCACAGCTGTACTGCAACCCTACTTTTGCACAGCAGCCAAGGCTCTCTAATATGCAGCCTCTTTAACTTCTACTCTCGTATCTGTTCTTCGTTCATGGAACAAAGCCTGATCTACTTACAGATTTATACTTATATAACAATGCTGAAGTGGTGACGAGCTTTATTAGTGTATTTATTATTAACCAGGTGGACTAGAACAATCTCCACCATGAATTCAGTTTACCAGGATGAGGATACATCAGCAGAACTGAACCTATGTAGGCAGCAGAGGCTGGCAGTGAGGAGGAGGGATGTAGTGAGTCACCCACTGCACTTGTCTGAAGAAAGTTTCTGCTAGATCTCTACATCGGCTTTTTGGCTTCTCTTTGCCTAATTCCTAGGTTTAAGTGAGACCACACAGGCTACAGAAGGGATGAAACAACCCCTTTTGGCACTTGCAGATGACATAGTTAACATCACAGTCCAAAGAGATTCCCAGGGACAGAAATCAAGCCAGTGTCTCCTGGTCCTCTTCCAGGACTTCACCCACTGGCTAAGCCCTAGCTCTGTTCAGCCCATCTCTGGAAGCCTCACATATTTATTTTCCTAAACCAGCACCCACTGGGGAACACTGGATGCATAAGAGAAAACAAAGTTTTTAACAAAAGCAACACAGAGTCTGGGTATGGAATTACTGGGATACCAGAGGTGACTCTCTCACAGCAGAATACTCCAATCAACAGTTCCAACAGACACAGTTAAAGCTTCAAATATTTCAGCCTCCTTTTGCCCTGCTACATGAGATCACAGCCGTGTATTGCCTGGAGAGACCCTAATTTCATATATGCCCAGGGAGGACTTCATTCTCTGGGGTTCTTCTGAACACAAGGCCCTGCTTGGCGGGACACTCCTGATGCTTCTCCCTCCACCCCCACACAGACCCTCTAAAACAAAGACAACAGACTGAGCAAATGACAGAGGCAGAGAGTATCACAAAGGAGGAGAGGAGCTTCTGCACCACAAATCTTTCGGATCCAAACCTAAAGCCTTAATCAGGAACAAGAGAAACAGCAGAGGAGGAGTCACCCGGACAAGTCAGAGGAGAGTGGCAAAGGCTCTGTATGAACTTGCTGGGAAACCACGCTCAAACACATCCACCTCTGTCTTCCCCCCTTATCAACCAGCAACATTTTGATTGTCTCATTTTAAATTTGAACTTTTTAAACAAATTACAACAAAGCTTATGTGAGATTAATCATTCCCTGTTTCCTCTGGCATTCATTGTAATAGTACTAATTGCAATAAACACATTTAAAATTAATATGCATGTCATATGCATACATCAATTGCATTCTAATTTACCTTTGACTAACATCCACAGACTGAACGTGCTTTCAATAATAAAAAGCTCTGACATAGCTTAACCAACCTCTACCTGCCAAACTGCTCCCAGAGCATTGGGAATCCACGACAGACAAGACTGGTGAAGGGGAAAACATGCAAGCCACCAGCAGTAACTTGCAGATCCAGGTAAACTCGGCCTATAACACACGGCAAGGATGAGCCTTTTCTCCATGCTAAGCCATCTCCACTGCCTGTCATTTTGGAAATGGGCTCACTCTTACAATTCCAGAGTACACTAATAAAATATTTCAGATCTGTTTGCAAGCAGGGAGGATTTCATTTTCACTAACACAGATGGTTTAGCCATTTTCAGCCACCTCCCTCTTCACAAGACACAATTCCTTCCAAACATCCATTAGCAAGGCTCTGCCAGGCAGGGCCGTGACAAGGCACAACCCTAGCAAGGCCAGTAGGAACCTTCAGCAGGGTCAGAGGCCAAGAAACATTTTTGCCAATACCAGGCACAAATGGAATCAAGTGTACTGACTAAAGACTCTTTAGCTGGGATGCTGTAATTGCTGAGGTGTGGGTGACATGTCCCACAGTCAGTTTATGCATCAGTTAAACAGACCACAAATGAGTAAAGGGGCACTGAGAGAAGAGCTGGAACAATTCCTGCAGCTCTGACACATTCCCTTCTCTGAGCTGCTTGTTCTCCCAGAGGACATGCTCATTACAGCAAGAATAAAGAGTGTTCCTGAGCCCCACAGACATATCTAGAGATTGAAATAATTTTTAAGTTCACACCAAGATGTGAAACCCAACCAGTGCTAGATTTGCAGATGACAGCATACCTGCCACATCTCCCTCAGAGCACGCTGCCAGCCTGAGTGAGGAGCAAACGAGAAGATCTCACACGTCCACTCCTGCTCCCTGCTACAGGCATAACCCCACACTGAAGGAAGGATGACAGAGAAGCTCCTGGCTCCAACTAACACTGGTGCTTGTCTCTCCAGAGTTCAGCAGCAGCACCCAAAGAGGATGTGCATCATTCAGCACTGAAGACTCAGATGAGAGGTACCAAGTGAAAACAGCAGTGTAACTTGACTGAATCCCACCCCGTGCCTGTGCCTACAGTCAGACCTGCTCAGGCAGCAAAAGGGAAGGCTGAATAAGTTGTTGCTGAAGAACAGTTTTTAACAATCTTGATGAGCAGAAAACTTACCATGACAGAGTGCTAAAGACTTACTTCAGGAGTATTATCCTATCTCCCCAGATAACCTACAGTCTGGCTCTGGTCTTACTCCAGCATCTTTTGATGTAATCTCTCTTAAAACACTTTCAATGAGCACAATTCCATCTAAAAGTTCACAGAAAGAGAAAATTTATATAAATATTGGAGCACAGTTCCATCCAAGTCATCTGACCTCTGCTCAAGGACTCCAAACCCAACATTTGGACTGTTCCAACTGGACACCAAACCAGTACCAAATGACCTATGAAGCTAATTCAAATTAACTGGCACATCAAATGCTTGTATGAAGGAGTTCATGAGTCAGCCATGGACAAAGAATGAGTCATAGGAGATACATAGGAGATAATTTTGAAGAATGAGTAAACCTGAAAAAAATCTCAAATTGCCAATGAACAATATGCAAGTAGAAAAACATGTTCAATTTACAAAATAAGTTAATTGCTACGAATTAGTCAGATGGCTCTAGTCACATAAACATATCTATTGTGGGCTGCTGTTGCAGTTTATATGTCACAGTTGAGCAATTTGAATCTCTATTAAAGGTGTCTCTGACTTTAACAAGAGTTACTGCAATGTATATCAACAACACACTCTGGAGATATACAGAAAGATACACCAGAACAAAATCCAGTGCCACAAAAATGAAGCTGCCTTAGCTTCAACAACAGAGGACACTTTCCTGAGTACTCCCAGGTGCCAGCCCCACTGTAGGCCTCTCAGGGAAAACTCACACTCATCCATATGCCTCTCAGGGCCTCACACCATTGGGAAAACAGAACTGCTGATTCCTACTGGCCATGTCTTCAACCTCACTGTTAATTAAGAAAGGAGATGGGAAAGCCTAAGGACTTGGTCAGCTCAGAGAACACAGCTAGTCCTTCCTTTGTTCCTGCAGCTGCTGAAATATCCCATATCCCCAGTCCCTCCCTAATGATTAGGGGAGATCACCCCAACACCTTTCCACAGAGGAGAAAAAAAAAAATCTATTCTTCTCCTGCCCATTTAAGAAAATCCTTTGTTCATACGCTTTGCTCAGCCACCAAGTCACACCACCAGTTCTGTTCCTTACGCTCACATCCCTCCATTTGCCTCACCAGAGACAATACTGGGACAGTCCCAGCAACACAGAAAAGGCAGAGGCTCCTGCAGCCCTCACATCAAACCTGCAGCCTCCTGCCTACCTGAACCCAAAACTTCCCCAGGCACCTCCCTCAGGGCAGGGAGCAGTATTCCAGAAGGTTCAAAGAGAATATATTGGTTCAACAAAGACAGGCGACTTCTACAGTTTGGCACACATTTGCTATTTCTCTCTTCCCACTTCTAGGCCACACAATAAAGCCAAGCCCTGACAGAAGCACAACTTCTCTGCAGCACTAACGTTTTGGGGATGCATAAGGGCACAATTACACCTCAAAATCTCTCTGGCTGCAAATCCCACTCAAGAGATTCCCATTGCGTTCACTCCCACCGTCTCTAAGGTAGCTTACCACATCCACAGACATTCCTGGGATCAAGTTTAGATTTAGGTTCCACTCACTCTCCCCTCCCTTTAAGTTTTGCTTTTGATCTTTTGATTCTCACCAATTCATGACAACTACAATCCCACAAATGGTGGCGTTAACGCAACTGAGAGGAACAACACCCAGAGATGGGGATTTCAATAAGTGCAGGAATCTCCTAAAACAGCTTTGCCACTCGAAGCATTTTGACATCATACCCCCCATTCCATATTTCTGAGCCTTTTTACATCTAACCCTGCCTAAACCAAATCCTCTTGGAAGAAGCCCAAGTCTTCTTAAAAGAAACAGAAACCCAAATCATGAGATAGATTATTACACTGGGTTTTGTTTACATGGCTGAACTGATTTATTAAAATATGGATATAGATCTAATATCAATATCCACCTGAGACAGACAAAGACTCTCTAACTCATCAGGGTTAGAAAGTGTATGTTTAATCAGCACCGGGAAGCTGCAGGGATCTTTCCCAAACATACAGCTTCAAGGTTACAATACAATACAGAACCTATTTATCTATAATGATAATACATATTTAAAATACAAATGCATATTCATAGCATAGACACCTCCCATTCCCCACTTTGTATGGAAATTAGCAAAAGGTCATTAAGCATGCGCAACTCTTGCAATAAATTGAGTCGGTGGTCGTAAAAGTGAGGGGTGGGCTGTTCTGATGAAGTAGAGGCTTGTCTTCCTCGCTTTGACCTTTTTGCCTCTCTGGTTTTTGACAATACATTTGACCTTGGAAGACTCCCAATTCCCTCCTTTATTACTTTTGAATAAGTTTCAGATGGAAGAATTAATACCTGTCTAGACCTTCCTTTGAATTTCTCCTTGAAAGATTATAAATTACCTATTATAGGCACAGCTGAACAAACATCAAATAATCAAAGCCTATTCTATACTTAACTTCCTTGACTAATCATTAATTTCCTTAATTAACTCCAGCTAAGTTTTGTGTCTTTTCTCTATTCTAGTTAATTTCAGCAAAGTTAGCTTTTATTTAAAATCTGTGTATTTAACTGTTCAAAAAAACCCCCTATAATTCAGAAAAAAATTTAGCCTGACTTCCAAATATGCCTTTACTACCTTTTTTTTCTTGCTCGGATTTTATCAACCTGTACATATAGGGATGGATACGTGTGCAGGACGGTACAGTTTTTTCTTTAATTTTTAGTCATGTTTAGTGCTATACAGTTCATTCATTGGTAGTCAGTCTCCTGTCAGTTTGTAAAGGAAGTGTTTTAATTAACTAACTTTCTAAAGCTTCCAGTCACTGATCCCAGTTCTGCCAAGAACATTATCTGTCTCAGGATAAAGCACATAGGTTTTATGACTACCTGCAGCCACATCAGAGCCAGGGCAACATCTCCCTGCAGGATGAAAGTAAAATAAAGCTTTTCAAGTAATCTCTCTCTGCATGCCAGCACTGGCACCCATCTCCTAGGAGACTCACCAATCCATCTAGTATTGGACCCCATATTTATAACCAACCCTTAAATCCCAAATGAGTAACAAAGCAGCGAGCTAAACGCCCCCATGACTCACCGGTAGGAAATGTAGTCACCATTCAATATCCTATGCCTGTTAATAGAACAACTAATGCATCATGCCAAATGGATCTGTTTCCCCAGCCCTGCTTGAAATGCAGAACATTTAGTCAATCTGGAAAGGACTTTATGGTTATTGATACACAGGAGGGAAAAGTATTTATGTCTTTTTGGACCAGATGCTCAAACTTTCCCACCTGATAGCTATAGTCCTCCTAAGTAGGACTTGGACTCGGTTCCAAGTCCAGCTAAAATATCAGTAGTCATATACCCCTCCTGCCCCAGAAAGGTCTGGAAGTAGATCCTCATGAGGCTGGGAAAGCTAAAAAATACCTGAAAAGGCGTTAAAAAAAAGGCTACTCATCAGCCCTATCACACATGTTAAAAAAGTAGAAGCAGAAGCAAATCTGCAGCCACTGAGCAGTCATATAAACCCAGAGCAACACTTAGTGAAATCTAAAGACCTGATCTACACTTAACCAGCTCTGACCCAGGCTGCAAGTGAAGCACAGCTGCTAAATTGTTACCCTCAAACTCCCGAGTGCCCTAATAGTTTTCCGAGTGCCCTAAGAGTTTTCCTTACAGTCTGTGCCAGATCACGACAGGCAAGCTAAGCAATGTAAAAAGCTATCCGTGGTGACCAGAAATTCAAGTAACGACCTTAAAATGACTTGTAAACAATTTTCATGAGTGCTCCAAACTTCAAATAAACACATAACACAATGCAGCAGCATTTTGGCCTCAAAGACTCCAATCCTTCCAGCCTGCAACGAGACCTGAAGTGTCAGGAATGGTTTTCTTTATCTCACTTCTCCATTCCCATCCACTCTTGGCTACCTAGCACTGGGAGAATGCTACCTTTTGCAACATAGCATGCCCCCAGTCAGTGGGGAACACCAGGGCAATCTCATCCAGAGAGGCTTTGGTTGAAAAAGCATTAGATCTAAAAGCTATACAGATCCATAAAGGCAGACAGGGAAAATAAGCTTTGAAATATAAGTACACCATAACTGAACAGCCCAAACGGCTGGTCAGTGCAGAAATAAACCAAGGGCTGGTTATGCAACCACTCTGATGCAGCACAGACCCAAGCTGCTGCCAGAACAGTAGTCATATGCCGCTTGACCACCCCCAGCTGTTCATTCCCACAGCAAACTTTGTGCCAGCCCTGATAAAATGGGTGATGGGTTCTGGGAGAGGAAAAGACAGCTGAAAACTGCACAGACAAGCTTGGAGTCTTTGAGTTCTCCGCCTGATGGATCAGCTTCTTGGCAGTGCTGGCCCAGGGGAGGCCATGGGAACAGGCTGCAGCACAGCCAAACACAACAGCCTCAGCTGGCAGCACATAAACAGTCAGTCAGATGGAATCACAGTGTGGCTACAATCTTTTGACTTCTCCATTTAAGAAATGTTCCTGTCACGGAGCCTTCTATGAAATTGTTCATAATATTCCCAAATGCACTATTCCGCAGGATGGAAATGCTATCACTGTCATTTTACCACCTAGTAACCAACAGAACTAAAATCCAGTCCATGACAAAAAAAACTCCCAGATGAACACTGGATTCGAATAATCCAAGTTTTGCCAAAGCTTAGTAAATACATGGCTTGGAGACACTGCCAAATATAATAGAGTGACAATGCGACAGCACTATTCACTCTGCTTTCAGGTTCTTTGCTGTAATGCTTTACAAATATATTTGCCCAAACCTAAGTTATATGTGAAGGATTTCTGAAAGGGATTCAATATGGAATGTACTGCCAGACAAGCTGCTGGAAGAGCTAAAGTCAGAGAAAGTTTAAGTGATCAATAAATGGGAGGAGTTATAAAGCAAAGGAAGCACTTAGAAACATTTCGGTACCTAAGTATTAGAGCTTTGTCAATAATTTTCCTTACAAACATCTTTCTAATAGCATATTCCTTTGACCAAAAGCAAGCATTTCTCTGCCCTTTTGATCTAAACATTTTGTTCTTATTCCAGACCTGAAAAACTAAAGTGGTTCCCCACAACTGAATACAAAAGAACACCTTTGTTGAATATTATTTTAAAGAAAACAACTATAAATAAAGCACACACAAAAAGAAAAAAAAAAAGAAAAAAGAAAAAAACCCACACAAAAGATCCACTAGGAAAACTACGGCATTTCAAAGAAACTTTTGCTTCTTCACATTTTTTTCCCCAAAATAATTTAAGTAGAATTGGTCAAACAATCTAAGAAAAAGAAGGAAGAAGCAGCAAATAACTCAAACCTATAGGAATAATGAACGGTTGGTGAAATCAGTGTATATTTACCAGTCCAGTCTTTTAAAGTCCCTCCTGCCCTGCAGAAGAAGAGCTTTTTAATGAGAAGAAAAAAAAAGTTAAAAAAAGGAACAACTCACAGAAAAACCTCCCTACCTGGCTCAAAAATCAACTGCAGGACAATAGAGAAAGGAAAAAAGCTATAACCTCTTAACAGTAAGGAGGATTGCAAACCATAAAGCTTCCCATAGGTGTCTTTGTTTTTTTGAAATTATACAGCTTAAAAATCAGAAGTCCCAAGATCATACATGGCTGATATCTCATCACCAAAACACTCAACTTCCCTGAGCAGCAAGGAGACAAAACCCATTGTATTTATTCTTTTTCCAAAGGAAGAAGCTGAGTAGGAGGCAAGACCTGCTCCTGACTGCATAACAGCACAACAGCAAGAGAAACAAATGCTCACACACCTTCACAAACTAGTCTGGGTCCCTGGCTAATCCCAGGTTCCGTGCATAAGGCATCATACAATGCTATCCACAGTGATGGAAGTATCCATTCCCTTAAAGTTTTGGATACCACATGGAGAGTCAGAGCCTGCAAGACCTTACAAAATTTTCTGGGAGAAACAACCTCCCCATCTGGCAGGAAATTAATCACTTTCCCTCATACCTTACCATCTTCCTAAGGATTGGAGTTTTCAGCCAGGAGTGTGCATGAAGGGCTGTGGAAGAACAGGACAGGGCAGGGAGTCATCACCTCCTCGAAAAGGCACTCACCAAGAATACAAAATGAACTGTGCTTGCAGGAATCTCATTTTCTGCCATTACTCCATCAGACAGGAATGACACAGCCCCACAGCCCTATCCCCACTCTAAAGAATGTAGCTCAGCTGGGTAAGTCAAGAGCCAGGCAATGAAGGACCACCAGTTCAAGTCTCCAGCCAGCATGTGCCCAGGAACACGTTCCCAAGCTCCAGCTTCTTCAGGGACCCAGAGGAGGAATTGAGCTCTTCCATATAATCCTCTTCCCTCAACCACCACCAGAGGAGAAAATCAATAAAGCACAGGGTACAGGATTAGGTGATGGCCAATGGATGCCCAGAACTACTTTTTCACTTGGGCTTTGGCATCTGAACCATCATTCCAAGCAGAGGGCTCTGGGTTCCAAGGACCCCATATATGTGTGCGTGTGCACACTCACATGTGTCCTGTACCTGGCTAAAACAAACAAACCAACCAACCCACCAAAAAAAACCACAACAACAAACAACCTCCAAAAGCAATGTAAACAACAGTTTCAGTCACTCTGCATTTGTCCACCTCTCTTTAGGAAGGATTTTGGTATGTCTCTAAAGAGCTCAGTGCAGATCTGTTTCCTAAACATGGCTGTAGAAGCCAAGATTTCAACAGCCAATTGATGCAACACCTTCTGACTCTGAAACAAGAATCTCACATTAGCCTCCAGGATTCAGGCCTTCTTCCCCGATTCATCCTGAAGACAGGTCATTTCTACTTTTCTCCGTGTAGCAAAAGGTGTCTCAGCACGTGCTGTCATTTCTGTGCAGTCAAGATCAACACTTAGGATCACAAGGGAATTGCTAAAAGCTCCCTGAAAACATTCTATTTTCATCTCCATTTTCCATCTCTTACTGCTATTAACCATCTTTATGTCAGTGATACCTCTTGTTGACAGCTCATCAGAATAAAACATCTATAGTTTATTACAGCTGGGATGAGTCTGATCTTTATGGAATAGGGATAAGATGGGTAAGGAATGAGTGCGAACTTTAGGGAATAGGGACAAGATGGGTAACCTTTAGGAAACAAAAACGCCATAGGGTGATAGTCGTAGTACATCATGCTGAGTAAAGCACATGTAAGTATCACTCACTCCTAAGTGCACTGGTGCAAGCAAAGGGGAATCAGATGTGCTTGGGCACAACAGCCAAGCGGGAACCTGCTGGCTGTAGCAGTCAATAGAATCACTGCAATCTTAAGCAATCTACAGGACTGAATAATCATCAAATGATCATCTCGTTAAGTTTCTACAAATCATTAATTCCACCAAGTGTCAAGGTTAACAAGGCTCCTGTCAATATCAGTGGTTTGGCACACAGCAATTCAGTACTTAGAGATTCAACCACCACTATTATCGAAACATGCAAGAAATAAGATGTGATTGCCTCCTTTTCACCCACTCCTACCACCAGGCAATCCCTACCCCACGTGCAAGCTGCAACTACAGCTGCTCAGAAGTTTCTGACAGATTTCCCCCAGAAAAGACACCAACTGAATGTGTTTTGCAGGAGCACATTCATTCAGTGAGCCTTCTGCTGAAAAGTAAGCCATGCTCCCAATGCTCGGCCAGCTGCCAGGAGAAATCAGCTGTCATATGGCACAATGCAAAGTGCGTGATGCAGCTGAGTCTTCAGAGCTTGAACTATAAAGGCTTCCAACATGCACAGCTCTCCAGGCAGGATCTCCATTAACTTTGCAAACCCCAAGCATGTTCAAACCATGAGAGAGTCACATCAACTCCGTACAACCTCTAACCCTGTGCCACCTGGGAAATGAAGGTACTGCAAGTCCTCATGCGGCTACAGGGCAGGGTTTCCCTGGAGCTTAGTCTTTCACACAGTAATGCAGAAATGTCCCTTTTGAAAAATTAGTATTAACAGGACCATAAAGGATATCAGAGCAGTCCCTGGAAAGCTTTTTTAATCTCATGTTTATCCCCTCTTTATTAATCATGTTTATTCTCACAAAGCCTAAAGAATCAAGTCTTCAGGCTGTTTACATCTGAGATTAAGCTGGCCATAGTTGGAGCAAGTAGGCAGACTCATAAGCAAGATATCTCATTCTTACGCAGACATCTTCACAGCCAAAAAAAAAGAAGATGAAATATAGAACACTCCCAAGATGGCAACAGAATGCTCCCTAAAACACTAAGGTTTTCTAACTTGCCTCAAAGCATCAGTTAGTTTAACAGTAATAAAAGTAGACAATAAAATCCAGCTTTTAGGATTCCCAGTCACCAAACTCCCCAAACAAAACAAATTCCTTCTTTTCTTATTTTACTGCAAACATGTTTTAGGTTGTAGTCCCTAGCAAGGGGCAGTACAGGACACTACTGCACCAGCTGTCACATTCCAGAGGGAACAGCACTCTCACGTTTTTTTCCCCACACCTAAGGGTCAGCTAGCTAATAAACCACTTTCCAAACTTGAAGTCTAAGGACCATTCTCAAGTCTGCCACCTTCAGTTACCAAGAAGCAGCCACATCAAACTGACAACCTCATTTAAGTGATCAGCAGGATTCCACAGGCAGTTACTGTACTTTGAAGACCACCAGTGTTTGGCAGATCAGTTAGGAAAACACAAAGGAAAGTTGGCTAAACATTACACGGGTGTTAATTAGCCAGCACAAGAACCTGTTTGACTTCATGCTGAGTTAAGGCAAGGTTGCTTCAGCAAAAATCCTTTACCTTGACTCTGCTGACAGACGGTAACTCTTTAAATCATTCAAATCTCATAGTAAGATCACATCTTATAAATCTGGAAGCCTCAATGCTCAATAACCAAACCTCTTGCTAAATCAAAGATAGGGAAAATTGCCTTCCTCTGAGGAAATATTACAATGAATCAGCAAGAACATAACTATACCACTATCTTCTAGAGTAGAGGAAATCAGAATTGTTTAAACTGGTATCTCTGAGACTCTTTTATGCTAAGTGTCTTCTCTTCTTGCAGCTCTTTGATCCCTGTGAAAATTTTAGAATCCAAACAGTCACAGAGAAATGCAAGAGAATTGTAGGTAGCCACCAATTTGCGACAGCATTAATGTCATACACTCCCTGCTACCAGCAAAGAAAGAAAAGAGTGTTCAGTACTTCATAAAATCTGACTGATTTGAGATTTTAGTTTTGCTTTATTTTTTACTTTCTGCTTGTCCAGGTCTCAGTTCTGGCAGGGGCTAGGGCACCTCCCTGCTCCCCCTGTGCTAGCCTTTGGGTTTGCCAGTTTTTGGGAAGCACTGCACTTGGTTATGGCTTCTCAAGACAGACAAGGCACTGTCATGCCACAGGCTGGAGTGGCACTGACAGCGTACTGAATACCGCTACCAACAACCTTTCTTAGCCAGAAGTTAGTTTTGAACCAAAAGTTGACTGGCAATTTTTGCTCCGTCAGACCTTGATGCTGTCCCAATATCCAGAAGATGACAGCCATCAGGTATGAGACTTCGCCAACCTGGCTGCATCCTCTCAAGAGACCCTGTTCTCAGAAACGCCTTCCCTGGCATTCCAGCATTCTCCCACCAAGCCCAGCAGCCAGGCCAGCCAACAAGCAGGTGTTATTCTTCAATGTGCCTCCATTGTGCCTTGCTCTTGGCACACTAGCCTGTTCAGATCCTATGACATAAAAGTCCAGATTCTGCTCAGAGCAAGAATTCCACTTTGCCAAAAGACTGGGCTGAGGGTAGATCATGAGCCTCTCATAAGGACGCTTGTTTAAAGGAAAGAACTTGATTCACTGAATGTCAGCTGTTTTAAAATTATCTCACTAGTCCTGTTGGAAATGATACCAAGTTTAAAAATTTTTATAGGACTTTGGTCAGGGGTTTTGTTCACCTTTGCCCAGGGCGAGGGGAATCGAAGTTTCTGTTCGAAGGACTATTTCACCACTCGAGGCCTGATGAACTTAACATCTCAGCAGACTGGGAGTAGCTGAGAAGATACACAAAAGATAACAACCATTAATGACCATTAACGAACATCAACTCCAAACATCATCCAGTCTGGGAAAAGATAGATAAGAGGATGAAGAATGAGAACCTAATTAACATCAAAGGAGAAGGGACTGATAACCTATAGGAAACCAAATACTAAGAACTCTGTAACTTGGGACCAATGAACATTGGACCAATGAATTCCTATGGGTTTTGACTGTATAAGTATCCGAAAAATCTAGTAAAAATCATGTGTGATGGAATGATTTTCTCTGCACAACCCGGGCATTGTGTGGCAGAAATGATTTCTGCTGCACATTCTGTCCAGAAAAACATTCTGTCCAGAATAAAGTAATGTCTTGATTCTCTAACACTAAAAATGTTGGAGAGCTTTTTTTTTCCCCCGCAGTTTCGGTCACAGTCCCACAGAAACATAAGGAAGGCCACTCTAAGAACAAGGGTCCATTTAACCCACAGTTCTGCTTTGCCACAGTAGTCACTTCCGACACCTAAGGCAGAATGAGGTCAAGATAAGTATCCATAGCATTAACCCTAACATCCTCACAGTATCTGGTAATTTTTCATCTAAAGGGATTCTTTGAGTTCTTTCTCATGACTGAGGCTACAAAAGACCAGCACGACAATTTACTATACTAAAGAGCAAAAAATCACAGAGTTTCAACCTGCGGTGGCTTTATTTTCAAGACCAAAAATGCTATGAGGTTTCCTTGGCTCTTTTGCAGTCCCTAAAGGACAGCTGGCTTATTACATCGTCTCCAGCAAGTAAGGTGGCATCTTGCAGAAGAGTTGGTGTTCTCTGCCCCCATCCTGTCCAAACCAGATAATGAAGAAACACTGTACATCTGCATAGATCTGGCATGCCATCTATCTGTAAAAAGCACTGCTGGCTGGCTGGATCACATCTGTTTAAAGATCCATTTGAGCTTTTCCATCTATCTGGTGCTTTGAAATCACAGGGTACAGACAGGCCAATTATGAACAATTAAGTTACCACACGTAAGAAATTACTGTTTCTCAGATGAGCAGAGGTAATTGGCCATATGCACACTCACAGCCTAGTCCCAATGGCCAAGAAAACTGGTTTAACTTGTATTTTGTTGTAACACATTTTGCTACCTGTTTGCAAGGGAGTACAAGAACAACCATATTCAGCTAGCACAGCTCACGGCATCACCTTTTATCTGTGTTTTAAGGAGATACACACAAGTAACCTGCTCCCTCCTATGGTGAAACCTTTAGAGATTGTAGGTGTTACTTAGCTCCACCTCAGCAAACAACTCATATTTCACAAAACCAGCTCCATTCGAAACAGAAGCAAAGACCTTGCTATTTAAGTAAAAATATAGAGGAAAAATGCAGCAGGGAAAAAAAGAGATTTACTTGCTACTTGTTCCTCTTCCAGGTAAATAATTCAGAAGCATATCTTAAACTATGCCTTTTCTTTCAAAAACACAGAAATTGAGCATCTGAATAACTTTAGTTTTATGTCGAAATAGACTTATAACTTTTCTTGCTTGTAGTAAATTACCTGGAAAAAAGATCATGTTATCGAGGAAAATGACTACAAAACAACCACAGTAGACTTGGCTACAAGATGAGATAGGAGCAGGGGCAAACAGCATCAGAAATACTGGAGTTGCATTATTTGAGGGTCAGCTCTAATCCCAGGAGGGCAAATGGGCCACAGCAAAACATGAGAAGAACCAACTCTACAGAATTTATCACTCAATAACATCCGCCTTTGGTGCACATTAATCAGGCTGTGACGAGAGCCAGGGAAGAGGCAGAGATGCACATGTGGTTGCTATGGAGTTAAAGGCTTGAAGGAGATAAATGGAAACAGCACAACTGCATAGATCACAGTTAACTCTTAAACTGCCTCTGTCTAAACAGCTTCCTGGCCAGCCAAATTAATGAATATCCATTCTAAGAGAACCTTTTTAAATACTCAACAGCTCCCACGAAGACTCAAAGTCCAACAACCAAATTCCATCAAGGAAGAGTAGTTGCTCCACATTAAAAAACAGGGAGAGACTGACAAACAACAGCCAGATGTTACAGAAACTGAACAACGATGGATGGATTAGAGGATGGAGCTGGAGGGAGGGAGAACCATCCTTTGCAGCACACAGTCTCTGCCAAATGTCGTTGTAGTTTAATACTTTGATCTGTCACACACAAGGGAACAAAAGTAACTGCTAGAGATCCATGCAGAGAATGAGTTACCCCCAGATGAAAAGTAGGGGCATCACCATGAAATTTAATATATCCATGGTTCTGAAAATTCAGAAGTGCACTGAAGTCCTAAGAAGCCCAGACACATCCCTTGCTCAAGAACACATGTCTTGAAATGTTTGGACTTTTTCTGCCCCATGGCATCATGCAGCACTGTTTGAAAAAGCCACCGCATTTGCTGATGTGCACGCACAAGACTCACATACAGGCAAGGATTGGGACAAGGCTGGCGCAGGACATGCTACTTGCACAGACTAAACAAGGAAGAACTTCTTGGAAGACAATTTCCTGAAGCAAATATTTTAGGGATGGGAAAACAGTTCTGGGAGACTAGGCAGGTGAGGTAAAAAATCCTGAAGACAGTGACAAACATGTTGGAGCTGCTGACTGAAGTAACAAAGCACATTTCATGGATAATCCAACCAGCTACTTCCAGATCACAAGAAGCTGCTGCACATCCAAATCCCTGCAGAGTTTCCTAGCAGGGGCTGTGTGCGTGTGTGTATATATATATATATATATACACATGTAGATAATCAGGAAAGTTTCTATTTTCTCCTCCTACTTAAGGGAGTCTTTTAGTGAGCAACCTCCTACACTGCTATTTTTACCTGCTCCTAATCAGTGTGTTCTTAAACACTGAGAGACTCTGAGAAAAGCAGTTCAACTCCTCCAGTGCACAGCCCACAACACACTGACTAATATCTGGGTGGCAGCTCTTTCTCCCATCACCCAGGACATCACGTCTTGCAGACCACTAGGGAGAACTGGTGGTCAAGGCCTGGGTGATCTCTTCTCATTGACTGGATGCTGAGCTTGAACTGAAGGTTCTCTGAGCACAGATCATCAGCACCATAAGAAGTCAAGTAGAGAGGACTCGATCCAAAGTCAGAGTTTTAAACCACTGATGTAGCAAATAATAATACTGAAAATAACCAGAAAAGCTGGGTAAACTCTTTAGCTGCATTATTTTCTCCTCTCCTTTTTATCTCCTTTCACCATAAAGATTTCACTTTTCACTTTCAAGTGAATCATGTTCCATTGCCAGACCCAAAAATGCCTGATCTCAGCCTCACGGTAGGCATTAACCCATGGACATAATTCTCAGAAGACCAGGGTGCCTCAGTCCTTCCAAGGAGTCCCTGAGATTTATGGTAACGAGGAGCCCAAGAACAAGTAGATGGCACCAAATCCTGATGCCAGATGACAGCTCACTAATCAGTGGGCTGCACTCTCAGCTCCTCTAAAGGACTTTATCAGATGGCTGTTTATTTAAGGGGGGCCATTTTCAAATGCCTAACACTGCAGAGGTGGTGTGTTTTCATGGGCTGTGGTGACATCCTCTGTACTAGCACGAACCCTGATCATATTTTGTCTCTCCTCATCCATTTGTGCAGCCTTGCTCTGAAAGCACATATGAAATTCTTCCTTGACTTTCAAAAACAGACAGATCTTCCTTTGAAGTGATCACTAATTCATCTGATTCCACAAGTCATTTCCTCTCTTGCAGCAGCATTTAAAAAAAATAAAAATCCACTAAGGCCAAAAGTACCAAGGGCAAAGCTCCAGATGAAACATAACAGAGAATCAGCTCCAGTGCCCCAAAACCTAACCACACCAGAAGTCTTCAAAGATAGTTCCAATTACTTCAGAAATGTTGCCAGCAAGACTGACGGGCCACAAGCATCCTGTTTGGGAAAAATGGCATCTTGGGCCGCACAAGAGTGTTCTGAGCAAATCTCAGCTTCCTGTCAACACGTACTATTTAAACCTCTGACATTTTAAAAGTTGACCCTATGGACTGATTGTAGGTAGTTCAATATAAGCATTCAGCACACGATACTTGATATTTAAACTTCCTAGTTCAGATTATAAATGTTGACAGATTTATCTATGACTGCAGTTGACTGGAAAGTATCTGTCCTCCTATTTCAAGTTCCAACATTTTCCCTGTTTTTGTAAACATTTATCACACAATTTTTAAAGTTGCTCAAAATATTTAAAATATTTTTTCTAGCACTGAACAAAAACAAACAATCAAAGCAATTTCCTAATCAAAGCAATTTCCTAACATTTTTCATACAGTACTATGTCATAAAGTCCTTTGATTAAAGCTGAAACTTCTTAAGAAATTTTCAATTTTCTTGAAGAATTGATTGAAAACCATGTCAATAGTAATTCTGTAATCACTCTCCTCTCCCATGAGTCTTACACAGACTCATGATATTGATTTTATTCTCACTTTAAAAGTAGAAATACATGCAGTTGAAATCTTTAAGTAAAAATTCTTACTCAGTTTAACATTTGTCATAAAACTAGTAAACGGCAATGCAAAATATTAAAAATTTTTAGAAGGGCCAATATTTTTCAATGATGTCACTTAAACATGAAAAAATATTCTTTTGAAAGCAAAGTCACTTTAGATAATATATTAATAAAGCATCTTGAAAGATTTTCATTCTGCTTTCCTCTATATTTTCTTTCTTCTTCCAGCTGCAAAAAGAGCACAAGTGATTTTGGGGAAAATACTTTAGTATAAATTTTTAATACATAGTTTCCTGACAAAATATTAACACTCCTTACTGCAGTTTGCCTCCTATGAGCATCAAGAGCAGTAATCATTAGAACATGACCAAGGAAGCTCAAGCTCACCCAGGGCTCTCTTGCCTGAAACAAAACAGAGACAGTAGTCTGTATTCTTCAAACTCTCTGCAGACTGCACTCCATTTATTGGAGTATTAGTAGGATAACACCACTGAAAGAGAATGCTTAACTTAGAGGGGAATAGCAGCACGGGTCACACTGCAGTCCTCTGATACTTTTTCATACTCTGCATTCAGGGCTTGCTGCAGCTCTATCACACATGAAGGGAACTGCACAGGGACAGAGCTACCCCCCAGCATCTGATCCAGATCAGAATCAGCCGGATATACACAAAGAACGGGCTGGTGCTTTCCCTTCTTCCCAAAAAATTCATGCCTGCAAGCAGACCATTTTCTCTCCACATTCATACCATTACAGTCTAAGCAGGGAAAACTAGAAAGCAAGAATCACTTTGTTTCAGTCACATTCACAGTAACATGTATATCAATATGTAAAACAAACAAGACATTGTCTGGAAATTCAGAAAAAATGGATGATATCTTTGCTGAGACAATCACCACATAAATGCATTTCACAGCCTAAGACTACAACAAAAGTGACAGCTCAAGAAAGATAAGTCAGCTCATGTTTATTTTTTCAGGCAGCAAGGCTTCAGATCAAGCCTTGGGTGGTCACAATTACATCACAGTCTCTTGCAGTGATAAGCAAAATCTCTCTTCTAGAATGTGGAAGCAGGCTGCCAATGTCTGGTGGCAAAAGGTAAGCAACAAGTACCAGAAACAAGAGTGCAAATAAGCAAGAAGGAAGCTTTTGCACTCTGGAGCAGCTATAGGAGTCAAGGACAGCATGTTCACTCAGCACATCATCTGCTTAGATCCCGCTATTTATATTCAAGATAGATTACATACAATTCTATGTTTCTGTGAAAACCTAATTAATCTATTTATTACCATCAGTTCTCTCTGACAACCCCCTGCACAGAAGTAAAAGTTTGTTTACTACAAAGTTTTGCCTCTTCGAGCTGAAGTGGTTTTCTTCCTCACAATAGATTATTACACTCTGCAAAGCCAGTGAGACAAATCCAAATATCTGTGTCGTTCTTCTGTGCAGTCACCATGGCATATGTTTGATACCATCAGAGAAACTTCTGTGAGGTTAAACAGGGCGTGACTTTCAGGACTTCTCTCGTGATAATTTGTAGTGAAAGAAGTTCTGTACTCCAGCTCTGGAGTGGATTTTGATGGCTCAGTGCCAGTATAGTTAATGGGAGCATGGGACCCAGCAAACTGAGAGGACCATGGGCTCACCGTGGAGGAACATTTATCCATGCAGACCAAAGGTACATCATGGGACCACATTCCTCCCTCAAACATGAAAACCCTTTGGGAAAGATAGTGGCCCAAAAATTGCTGACATGTCTTGATCCAGGCACTTTCTGTAGCACTGCTTGACCAGGCCTCACTGTCACTGTCACTTGGCCTCCCTACTCCCATCTTCCAGCTTGGCTCCCAAGTGTTTCATCTTCCTGAACCACCCAACCACCAATAAGACTCCAGCTTCCTCTTCTTCCCTTCTCCCATTACATGTCCTCTTGTCTCACCAGAAGGGGGCAGATAATTGCCGGAGATCGTTAGGACAGGCAGCAAACTGTGCTTTCCTTCTGGGTTAGATACCCAAAGGAATCTGAACCAGCTCTAGCCCTCCAGTGCTTTACTCCCCTGTGCTTGGTTCTGAGGTAGGACCGTTCAAAGCTGTCTGAATCATCAGCTAACCCTCTAAAAAACTTGCTTCCTCTCACCCCTGCAGCACTGTACCAGCCCCACTCAAACCTCCCAGTGATGCAGGGCACCCTCTCCCCAGCAGCCAGGGAGCCCAGCTGAGTGCATTAATTGTTCCCTAGACACTGCTGTGAAGCTGATCCGCTAATCAGGCACAAGAAAGCCCTGGGGAAGCTCCCAGGAGCCATCCTTAGAGTAAAGCCTGCCACTTTCCATCACACCAGCTCCCCAGGCCATAGCTAGACAGCACAGCTGGGACAGAGTAGGAGCCTGGATTAAAAAGGACATGTGAATGGCAGGAGTTATGGGATGCCACTGCCCTCTCAGCCTCTCATTCACCCCCAGCCTGTTGGCCTTTGGTGGGTGGGGGTGAGTCAGCCTGGCTGCTGTGAGCACTGCTCAGTATTAGCCAGAACTGTGTGCTACCAACACCTTCATAGCTACAGATGCTCCTGCACAGCACCAGGAACGCTGCCTTGGGAAAAGTTAACTCCATCCCAGCCAGACCCAATGCAACATCTCTGCCTGCAGACTCACAAATTAGATCCTTCAATGTACCTCAGGATAGACATAAATATTCAGAAAGTCTTCTTTTGGATAGGCATCTTCAATTGGAAAAATCAAATAAACTAGGAAAGACGCTGGCAAGAGGAGGAAAACACACTGGTTGCTGATAATAAACAAGCATGTCTTGCAAGCTTTCCCCAGCTCCTTGGCAATCAAAAAAGTCACACAAGAGAGCAAGGGGCAATTGGACAAGTGGTTTAACTGGATGCTTCCAGAACAATACCTTTAGGTGGATAAGAGAAATCTTTTGTATATTTCCACATCTTCACCATTCTGTACTGGTATTACAGGCCCCAAATAAAACCCAGGGAGACTTCAGACAACTTGTACTCAATTCAAAGGAAACAGTGGAAAAACAAGAGCTCAGATCAAGAAAAAGAGACCTTTACCCTCATGTCACTTTTGCTCTTCATTTGTTACACGCATATTAGAAAACAAGACAGGTCAGGGCCTATTTGTTGGTCCAGAGACCACACGGCACATCAGGGTTTGCCTCCATCTGGATGAATATCCTTTCTCTCCAAGATAAGGTGCCAAAAGCAAACATTCTTGGGCTACCCAATCCCCTAAACCAGGTCTGAGTTTGTCTAAAAATGTTCCTTGGCATGGGACACAACAATGCTAGGGGACACCAATGGCCAAACCATCACACTCTCACATCAGGCCAAGCATCCAGGAGCAGTGAACATCCAGGAACATCCTGGATACCACGTAAAATGAAACAGGTAAGGCACATCCCTCCTGAGGTGGGCCCCGGGGTCCCACAGACAGAATTTGCCATTTGTCGTCGCTCACAGGGCCAGCACCACAAATTTATTGGAGAAGAGTCACTGGCTGGAAGCCCAACCTCTGACAGATTAGTGTCTGTCCTAGAGGCAGAAAATCTGGTCCACAGAGATTAAAAGTGCTCTGCCCATCTTTCTTTGTCAATAACCTCCGGGGGATGGATGACATACAGATCAGCCCTCGGCAGCAGGGGAGGTGGCAGTGGGACGAGGGTGTTTTGCTAAAGCAGCAGCGATGTCCCTCAGCCTGGCTTTCACACACGCACCTTTCCTTTTCACTGCAGCCTTTCCATACAAGGAACCTCTCTTTGCAAACAGACCTGGTGCTGGGAGAAAGAAATAATCTTTGACACATTTCCCAGGGGTGCTTTGATAATGAAAAAAGAGTTAAACAGTGGCAACACCTGACTGACCTTCCTGCTTTCTTTTTATCATTTTAATTATAATTTTTAAAAAAAAAATGTTTAAAAAAAAAAAACAAAAAAAAAAGGCAAAACAATGCCCACACATCAGTCTTCAGATAAAAGCAATTTTGAAATCTGATGCTTATGTAGCTCTGTAGGCACAGTGGATATTAATAATTCAACAAAATATTATAGTCATTACTATATTTGGCAGTATCACAACAGTGCGTTTTAGCAGAATTTCTCTCCAAATCTCATTGCAACAGCCATTAATAAATAAAATGCAATTCAGTGCATTAAATGTGTTGTTTAAAGGCTAAATATTTCATCAGAACTAATTCATTTTAAATAATCAGACTAGGGCTCTACTCTCAGCACCAGGACAAATCTCAGCTCTGTACACTTTCCACACTTAGAAATGAAATTATGTTTCAAAAAGGAAACCACAAATTGAATTCAACTGGAACATCTACACAGCAGCTCTTAGACTACAAGCCACTGCAGAGAGATGGGACCACATTCAAGCAGGCCACAGGTCTCATAACTTTGTTATGCTGGTTTTGCCACGCAAGAAAATTAAGATTGACAAAATACAGTAGAACTGTTTGCATTTATTGTCTGCCTTGAACTGTGGCCAGTGCCTGATTCCCTGTGGGAAGGAGAAAAAAAGCGCGTGTTGGTCCAGACCTCAGCTGCCAATAGCTATGGATAACAGCGCTCACCCAGTGCTTCCCACCAGTCACTCCCCAAGGGCTTTGCAAAGGAGGCCAGTTGCCTCTCACAGGTGGGGAAACTGAGGCACAGAGGGAAACAACTTGTCAGTGGTTAACGTAAAGCCTAAAGGCTGAGTTCCTACATATTTCTCCATCCTGCACAAGTGATGCACACGAAAGCCCTACCCCACTGCCCCCTAAGGTACTCATGACTCCATTTCAGTAGCAACTTCATGCTGGCAAATGCTACTTTTTTTTCCCTCTAACATTTTTTCTTGTATCTCAGGAAAGGGATCAAGTAATTTAGATCTGAAGTGTAACTCCCCCTCCACTCTCAAATACACCCAACCTACTCAGCCATAAATTGGTGAGTTTCTAAATCAGGATGAAGAAGAAAGAGTTTGATTTTAGTTTCTGTCAACTGGTATTATTAGCAAAAAAATGTTAAGAAACCCATACTAAAAATTAAATACATGACAAACCAAAACTAAACAACCACAAACAAATAAACAAACAAAAATTACACGTTTTTCAGTTTGAAATTTTCTGCTTAAAAACTTCTTTAATAGAATAAAAAAAAACCAAAAAAAAAAAAACCCTAACAAACACAACCAAAAAAACCACTTTCTAAACTACCTGTCATTTTCTGGCCACCTCCAGAACAGTGTGTGAGCATTCACCCTGCTGACTGACAAACTGACGTCAGCAAGGTAATTCCTGTAATTAAAACAAAACAACACGACCTTACAAGCAGGCCCTGCATCAGACACTATAATCTCTATTTTTACCCATGGAGCTCACTGCTTTCCTCCAACAACAGCACATAAACACTGCAACCTTATTTTCACTGACTTTATACTAAGACAGCACAGCACAGAAAATCAGAGAGAGCAGTATTTTCAAGCGTGACTTTCTACAGTAAAACAGCAATTTAATAAGGCCAGCATATTTTGTATCTTCTAAATTGTGCTGAATTTGCTTTTTTAACTGTAGAATAAATATTTTGTTTTAACCTTTTAAAATGGAAGTATCAGCTTTTCCATTAAAAAATTCTTTAAACAATTCCTTAAAATTTAGGGAGACGTGATTTTTATTTCATTAGTTAGTTGTGGTGGTGTTTGTTTGTCTTTTTTAAATCACAGTGCAAGTCTGTGCTTGGTCCAAGTCACAACCTGGGGAGACCTGTCAGGGTGGTGATGGCTGTTAGGGATCAAATCCAAATTATTTCCCTTCTGTCCACCAGCCCACACACACTCGAAAACACCAAGGTGAGCAGTCAGTTATTTACAGAGCTCTCTGTACTACATATTCTTGATTCCAGAGAGATGCCAGATACAATTAACTACCAGATACAGCTGTGCTACTGAGCAGTGTGACATTGGGAATAGATGGACTTTCGGTGCCATCCAGCACATCTGATCTTATGATCCTGGGCACATGTCCAAACCCCATTAAACTCAATAGAAATGCAAAGAATTCACTGGCTTTGAGTCAGACCTTATATGACAGTGGACAAGAGCAGCTAGAGATATTTAACCTGTCAAGGAGAAGAGTTAATGGGAACTTGCTCTAATAAATACACTGCCTTTACCACACTGTCTGTTTGTGCTTTAAGTCATTCATCCTCAAGTGCTAAGGAGACTTAACTCCTGAGCCAAAATCCAGATTATTTCTCTGGGCTTTCATCAAGACCCTATAAAGCACTGCTGCACCAGTCAGATGAGCCAGCAGGACCTGAGCTAGAGGGGAACCTAAACCCAGGACCAGTGAAGGAGCAGCACAGCATGGCTAGAGAGGTCACAGCCAACCATGGAATTCGGGAAACTGATTCAGAGCTGAGGTAATAAGCAAAGCAGCAAGAGAACATACCACACCACAAGCCAGAGTGGTCTCTACCAAGGCAGTAAAGAAGCCTCATTTTTGTTTGACGTGCTGTTTGGACACTGCTTGCTGGAACTTTGCAAGTGAAACCCTTATTATCACTCAAAGCTACTTCTAAAGGACTGCATTCCTGGATTGCTCAACCCCTCCAAGAGACACCTCTGCTTCACCACACAGCATGATGGCTTCTGACACTTGCTAATTTATCACTGTGTTAATGCTTTCCTGGTTGCTGTCTGTTATGAAACACAGGTAGAAGCACAGCCTTGCAGATGGAAGAGGCTTTCAAATTCCATCCTGTCCAAGCCCACCAGACGCCAGAGAAGTGGAAGGCACAAAGGTCTAATTCTCATCTTACTGACATTTCATCAGTGTATCAGTACTGACTTTGAAGGTATTACTGTTGCCGTACTCAGCATCAGGAAGATGAAAAATATGCCCTTGAAATAAAACATGCTGCTCTGACAGGAGCTCCTGGTTCATCAAGCTAAGGTCCTTATCGAGGCAAGATTTTATTGCAACACCAAGGATTTAAACCAAGCACAGCAGTTTTACTAAAGAGAGAGAACAAAAGACAAACCAAAGGGTTCCAGTGACAAGTTACCCCAAGCAGAAGTGAGGGATCCAGAACACCATTTCCAGTGTGGCAAAGGGATCACTCACAGCACTTGGTCTGTCTGGCCAACTCTGTGTACTATTTATTTACTCAGCCAAAAAAAAAAAATTTCCTCATAGCAGCTGTTTCTACAACAAGCACAGAACAGCCTGGCAACTCCAGCTCAAGGCTACAGCATAGCACAGTGTCTAAAAGTCTGATTTGCTAGTTTATTACAAAGTGTTCCCTCCCTCCAAATTCCAGTCAGGCAGGTGCTTGTGACCTCTCAAAACAGAAACCCCTCAGAAGCAGTGAAGATAGTTAAGCAGTGAACTGACAGCCCACAGTGGCCCAAAAGGCTTTGAGAGACACCACGTGCACTAGGAAGGGATCCTGTCTTCTCCCAGAACAAGCCAAATAGCATTTAGGATACAGTTTAACACTGAGATTGTTATTCTAAATATTCCATAAGAATAGAGATTTGGCAAGTTCCAGCTTGGCAATTCTCACCCTGAAGTGTCCAAATCTCTGGTAGGCAATTAACATCACTGTTTGCATTGCTAATGCACATGCTAGTGCACTTTATCATCCAAGTTTCTCATCAGTGCAAGAAAGGGAGAAAGACACCTGCCCACACTATGGCAATACCTGAGTCTTCCTCCCTTAAGTCACAGACTTAGCCATGCTCCCCACAATCAGACAACTCATTTTGACTGTCCCAAGTTCAGGACAATAGAAAAGAAAACCACAAGACAAATAAAAAAAAAATCAAGGGCACAAATTAAAGGAGATACATACAGATACATAAAGACATAAAGATACCTAAAGACCCACACTGGCAAAACTAAGGCTGCACACAGAAATATTCACATTAGGGTCCTGCCCCCACTAGCATAAATCAAGCTCTACCAAAGCAACACCAGCATAAAGTCACCAGAAACCAGAGTGGATTTGGAACACTAACATCAGCTGAACAGCACCCCTTGAAAGACTAATACGTATTTACTGACATCCTTCCTCTCCCTTCAGTTAATGCCAGGACAGACCATTTAGCCAGTGGTCTAAAGCTTTAGCTTGCATGACAGCAATTTATGCACCCTGGCAGGTGAGAATGACCCATTCAGCGTAAATAAGAAGAAGAGCCTCCTGACAGCATTTCTCTGCCCAGTTCTTGTCTGAGACAACCCCAAGTATCATTCAGCCAAGGCATGTCTAACCAGAACTGACCGTGTCCCAGACTCCTGGGAGTCAGATCCCCTGACTTCGAATAACCCCTTTCCTCCCTCCTCCCCCAGCAGGACTCAGGCACAAAGCAGTACATCATCAAAACACTGTGTAAGTTCCCAGCAGCTGTGCATGCCTTGCTCAGGGGACTGGTTTTTTCTCCTCTGGTGCTAATTCCATCTATTAGGTTCATTCTCTATCCGTGCCCAGGGCAGGAGCTGCCATAGCAGAAGGATGCCCAAGGAAAATGCATCAGGACAAGTCAAGCACAAGCGTGCCTCTGGAGGCAGAGCATTTAAATAAAGAGTGAACCTGAAAAAGCTACCAGTTTCCCTGTAGCCAGCACTGTCTGTCAGCAAAAATTCACCACAGGGGACTACCACAGGAGCAAAACACCTTCTGGCCCCACATTCAGGAGGGAGAAAGCAAGCACAAAACTGACCAGTGTGCCACCCCAGAGACTGGCACAGGCTGATATCAAAAAGTCAGAAACAGCAGAGAAGGCCACATCTGCCCCATCACAACTGATCATCTATGGTCTGCAGAAACAAGCTGGCAGGGAATGCCCACGCTGCCTCCTCTTCAGGAAATTCAAATTCCACGTATGAAGATGAAAACCAATGGCAAGTTTCTGCCATCTGTGTCATATACATCATCCTTCAAAGACACAAAATTTGTGCGAGGTGCTGTACATACAGCTGGGTGGGGAGGAAGCCTC
The DNA here is from genome assembly GCA_013397725.1 of Rhagologus leucostigma. Lineage (NCBI taxonomy): Eukaryota > Metazoa > Chordata > Aves > Passeriformes > Rhagologus > Rhagologus leucostigma. The sequence goes on from VZTD01004105.1 coordinate 67,085, forward strand.
TACTGTTCCAAATGTTTACCATTAAACATAGTTTTATACTTCTCTCTTAAAACCCTACAACTCCACAGGCATTTTTGGGAAAATAAAAAATGCTTTTAGCTCAGGACAGAAAAAGTTGAAAGGAGAGCTCCCAGTTAATTGCCAGCTCTTTTCCACCTTGCTACCATATCATCCCATCTCCTGATCAGTGAGATCTGCAGACGAGAGCAGAGCAGCACTGAACGGAGGGAGGACACGTGCTTTAGGAGAGCTCCAAATTCAGCACACCAACAACCACATGCAGCCTAAGGAACCTGGTGTGTAACTGAGAGTTGCCAAATCCAACTGTGACAAGTACAGAAAAACCTTCACTCTGGCTCATAGCAGAGGCTGTACCAGTCACTGCCACTGTGCAAAGGCCACAGCAAAGGAAAGAGGAGGAAGGGACCTGCAGTACCATATAACAGCATCAGAGCCCACAAGTTACAGCGGGGGGTGTAGAGGGGGAATGGAGGAAAAGCAGGAAGAACCAGACTATGGCCCCAAATACTCCCTGGATACATTTTTCTAATTATAGAGTTATATACCTAGTTGTATAGTTTCAGATCACATATCCTTACACCCATCTAAATATAGGCATAGTATACTCAACATTTCTAAAACACTTTTTTTCTTTTAAACCACGTAGTGATTAAAAGGGGATTTTAAAAGATGTAAAAAAGCACAGAAAGCTCCACTTTGCCCCTTCCATCCTACTCTGAGCTGCTCCCATGCAGCTGATTTTGAAAAACACAGGTATAGCAAGCTTCGTTTTGTTAAATCTGTTAGGTACCAAGGGCAGTAAATGTTCCAGCCAACTCTCTTAGGTAAGAACGCACAGCATTAGACAAGGTGTTTCCCCATGAGCTGTAAAACAGAAACAACAGGACTAAACACTTTCCCACACATATCAACTCACTCCTGTGTCCTGACATGTTCCATGGATCAGCTCTGACCTCTCACCCTTGTCTCCTCCAGGATGAGCGCATGAGAACTCTGGCTCAATCCAGCCTCAGTCTGAGAACAGCATCCACGAGTCAGTGACTTTCATGACTGTTAAACTTTGTCTTTGGGAAAGAAAATAAGAATCTCCTCTTTTACAGAAGACATAGCATTCTCAAACGATTCAATATTTTATCGTCTAACATTTGATCCCATTCTGCAGAGTTAGACCTGCCTATTTCCCCTTTCTGTGAGTCGTTTCTCCATCTCCCCAATCCAGTTTATTGACCATTTCCAGTAGCACTACAGGGAGCACAAATAAATAAACTTTTTAAAAAGCCACAGAAAGCTGAGAGCCATAAAAACAAAACCTCAGTGCAACTCAGAAAGACAGGCTTTGTTACTTGCAGTACGTGAGGAGGAACAAGTAATGCGGATAATCTGAAATTAATTAAAGAGAAAGGTGGGTAGCATTGAACCTGCCACAAAGAGGTGCTGTATAAGGAAACTGAGAATGATACACTACCACCAATGTTGCCTTTTGATTAAAGGCACAGAGTTTCCAGCCAGGGTAGCAAAAACCAACATAAACACTTAATTACGAAAATTAAGGACTACTCAGTGCTGATGCTGTAGCTGTGGTTTAGGTGCCTTGAAAAAGAAACAGTTTCTGTTTTGGATCAACAGACCACGCTATGTGTGAGTCAGCACTGGAGGGCTAACTTTGGAATCTTTTGACCAATTTGAACTGAATTCAACAGAGGATAAAAGGTCACAGAGGTGCAGAATTCCTCTAAGTTGAGCTGAGTGAAGAAGAAGGCCCCAAAATAATATCTGGCCTGAACCATAAGCCACCCAGTGTCCACTTTCATAGCTGGCAGGGCTCCAACTGATTGATGCATCAATCACAGCCAGCTCTCCAGCACATCTGTAATGCTCAGCCAAGTACAACTCGTGCCACTCATCACCCCTCCAAATGGGCAGCAGAATGAGGGATCGTGACAGAGATGATAGAAAACACTGAGAGAGAGAGAAGAGTCCTGGAAGTTAAGTGATTGCAAACTTCTGTTGCTTAACAAAATGACCAGGCATTTTACTCATTTCCTGGTCCTTCAGAGAGCAGACAGCTCTCACAGGCCAGATAACAAAGTGTTCAGCATGGCTACTGGGGCAGGGTATCAAAAACACTCACCAGAAATCATAATCTGGTGGGCTGCCCTGGCCACATCTTTTTCTGCTGTATTCCATATCCCACAGCTTTCTGAAAGCCCTTCTGTTAAAGGCTCAGCTACCCATAAAGTCTGACCATAGATAGCTGAACAATCTCTATTGTACCTCTGTGACACCTGATATGGACACTGTGACTGGATGGGGCTTTGTCCTGCTGTTGCTCCAAGAGTTGCCAAAGCACACCTGAATAAAGATTCTTTCTTCTGAAATACCAGTTCTCTCAAGTAGCACAGCTATCACACTGGTTTGCAATCTCACTGTCTCACAGGCAAACCTCTTTCCAGGCCCGATACAAACGTGTTTTTCAGAGCCCCCCAGCCCAGCAGGCAGGTCTGCCCGTCTGCCTCTCCCAGCACACACTGTGAGCACGAGGTGACAGGTCTCCTTCACATGCAGGCTCACCAGTCCTGCGTCTTGCACCAGGCTTTTGGCCAAACAGAAGCAAAACCCTGTCCCACTGCAAACACAAGGTTCATACAAGTTCAGAGAGCTGGTCTGTCTGTCCACAACTGACAGGCCCCAGCCCCAGACACCCATCTGCACCCCCACCCGTGCTCCCACTGTAGTGTTAAGTACTAACATTTTGCTGGTTGGGAATAAAACTAGAAAGACACTGTGGGTGGCAGAACAAGGACATTACCCCTCACATGCTGGCCCAGCCCTCCGCCTGGCAGAAAACTGACACAAGGAAACCCAACCAGGCCCCACAAAGACGGCAGAAGGAAGATTCATTTGCCCTGTCTCATCCAGGAGTACTTCACCTGCACCTGGTGTTGGGCAAAGACTTTTCCCCTTTGGCTGTGAAGTGGAACATAAAGGGCAGGGAAGCCACCTTAATAGTCCCAGGAGCTTACAAGACCCTTGAACTCTGCATCATCCTACATTACCCCACATTAAATTGCACAAACAGGCACGCAAACATACATGTGCTACCATCCTAAATTATTCCAACTCATTCCAAACAATCCACATACTTCAGAGTCAGCTCCCACGCCCCTCATCACACAGATGTGATGCCTCTCCTGTCTGCATTTCCAATGAAAGCCCAAATTCATGGCTCCCACGGTCTCATCATGTTGATTCTCATCCAGCTCAAAAGAAGCTGCAATTTGAAACAGCTTGATCTGTGAAGCCAAGCAGGTAAAGGAATTGGAACAGCACACAACGATAGTCTCAAAACACTTCGAGACAGAACTTTGCAGTGCTTTAACTTGATCAATCTGTTAATGATTTTAGCTGACCATGTTCTCCTTTTCTACTATTGAGAGCCCTGTTCTTTTCCCTCTTAACTCCTCACCTATTTTTCCTTTCGTTCATGCAATCCCTTATTAAAAAAATATACACAGCCTCTAAGCTGTGGCAATGAAGAAGAATAAATCCTTTATTATTAAGTAGCCACATCAGAACTGGTCAGCAGCACAGCCCAGAGCAGATCCCTCCTTTCTTGCATGCCTCAATCCCTCAGTTTTCTCAAAAAAAAGAAAAAAAGGCTTACACTACTGACCTTCCTTTTAATGACCTTTGGAATACACAGCTGAAGGAGGCAGCAGAAGACCTTTATAAGTACAGTCATGTCTGTCATTCTGCAAGCACAAAATTGGCAGGATTTGGTGGTAAAGGACAAGAGGACCGGAACAGAGAAATGTCTCCATATACACAGCTATCCACCCCACTGCCTTGTGCAGAAAGAATTCCCCTCCCAGTTTTCTAGCAGAGGCAAATAAGGCCACAGACCAGCCAAATTTGCCTGCACCTCGTGGTATTGATCACAGCTGGGGGAGGATTTTTCAAACAGGCACCAGCTGCAGGGAAAGACTAACAACCAGTTAAAGCTCCCACTCCATCCCCCCTGCACCCATGAGGTCCTAAAGCATTTTGGCAAGAGGAAGATAATCATGTTTTACACATTCTGTTCCACCCAACAGCTTTTGCAAATGTCCATCCATTTCAAGCCTCAGCAACAGCCCTTCATGTGAGTTAACTCTTCCTTGTAGATACAGAAGCCAAGACATGAGGCAACACGCGAACTTTTAGGCATGCTGGCAAGACCACAAGTCACAAAAACAACCTGCATGCACAGCCTTCTCTCCTCTGGCACCCAAGGATGCATCTGAACTCAACCCATACATTAGTCTCTGCCTTGAAAGTCAGCAGGAGCTCTGTGCCGAGTCTTCTGCTCCGCTAACCCCTCACTGAGGTCCTCTACCAAATCCCCATGAGAGGTTCAACCCATTTCTGGAGCCAGCAGCAGCACCACTGAAGATGTACTAGAAGTCAAAGCAGTTGCTTCCAGGATCGCAAGTTCTTGACCTAAGTGATTTGCAGTTGCTCAGTCCTAGTTTTTTAAATCCCAAACATACATTTTAGTCCCAAAGAGATCAGTATGTGCAACCATTGTTCCCAGGAAAAGTTTCTTTGTCCCACAATGCAATGGCTGGGAAGAATTCCAATTCCTCTTACTCCTCCACATCCACAAGAAAGAACAGGAGGAACACAAACACTAAGATTTGTGCAACACCTTCAACTTGGTCAAAATACTAGAGTGCCAAGTGGCAGGGATCTGTCAGGGCAAGAGCATCCTCTGTGGATCAGCACAGGGAGAGAGGTGATGGAGCCCAGTTCTCGGGCCCTCCCCTGCCGCTGTCGGTGGTGCAGGAGAGGGAGGAGATCGGCAGCGAGGTGGGCCTGTCCCCCGGGGGCTGGCCCCGACACAACTGGGCAGGGCAGTGGGGGAGATGGAGGGTGCAGCCAGGACCCGCATCTCTGCTTCCCGTACCGCACAGGTCAAACACCATCCCTCTCCCACACCAGCAGCACCGCCGGCAGCTGCGGGGGGATGCTGGAGGGGACGGAGCAGATGAGAGACCCCAGCATAGGGAATCCCACCTTCAGGAAAAAGCCTGGCAGCGATCAGAGCACAAAGGGAGACAGCATGAGCGGCACGGGATGGCAGAACGCTTTACCACGACCGAGTGTCTGGTAGGACTCTCCTCTCTCGCGGAGGGAACCCCAGACAGCGGGAGTTTCCCAGTCAGTGACTCCGAGCGGGTTTCCATATCAATATTTCAGCAGCCTCTGCCTTCCCAGCACGCAGTCCCGAGCTCCAGCAGCATTCCCTCCCTTTCTCAGATGCCCACGCTCCCTCTAGCGCCCGGCTCCGCTTCCCTCACCCCGGCAACCCGCACCCTTCCCTCAGCCTGCGCTCCAGGGATCCACACCACGCTGGAGCTAATTAGAAGTGATGCTATTTGGGGCACGCAGGCCCTGTAGTGCTCTGCAGAGCTGCCTGGCTGGCGATTGTGTCGCATGTTGGAATACGAAGAGGAAAAAACACCGTGACAGCCTCAGTGTCAGGGCTTTGCCACTCGTTTCTGTGGGAGAGCAATCAGGTCTCCTTCAGCACTGAGAGGGAGGAACAAAAGAGAGATTTGATCACCCAGCATCAATCTTTTCTTACTTTTATTGCATTCTGGGGCTCCAATGGTTATGAGGGCTGGAAACTGACCCTAAAATTTCCATGGCAGATTATTTATCAAATATGTTTATACCCATGCAGTCACATTCTACAAACATGCAGCAAATTTTCTTCAGTTCCCTCAGTCTCATAACACTCCATAAAGGCAGGAATGGAAATACTTCCATGCTGTCCTTTTTGCATGGAGGAAATATTAACAACAATGATGCACTTCTCCCTGAACATTAAGGGGAAGTTAGGATTTGGGAATTTGTTTACCTTGTATTCCTACACGGAGTTTAAGCAAACCAGGAAAGTTGCATGCAAAGGTATGACTGCAGCAAAGTATATTCCAGCTAAGGGATATTGCAGATTAAAATTCCTGTTGGGCTCCACCAACTATGTCACCAGAGCAGTCTCCAACATGGCTTACAGCGTGGGTCAAACTCCCACTGAGTGACAAACTCTCAGAGCCAAGCAAGAGACAGTGAAAGGCTGGGCACAAGAGAGAAGGAGACTCATCTGCCCACAGTCCTGTGGCTGTAACTCAGAAAACATAAAAGGACCGCCGGTCTCCTTGCTGCACTGCTCCATGTTTCCTCACCTCTATACTCACTTCTCAATCTTACTTTCCGCTGCTGTAGGATCCTGCAGGTTGAATTCTCAACTACAGTAAAGTAGCCTAGATCAATCCCACATCAATCTAAACTGAGGATCCAAACAAATATTTAACTGCTTTGGGGAATTTCTACAATTACAACACTCAATGCTTCACAAGGAACATGTCATTTAATTCACTGTCTTGATTGGGGCAGGTTGGATTTGACACCTTCAAACACAGATTCTCACTGGAAGACAAACTCTACCAGAGCCCAGCCAAACTCAAGCCTTAGCTCCATAACTGACAGGTCCCCTGCAATGTCCTCAAACCAGCCCTAACCATGAGCTCAGGCTTGGCCCTCAAGTCTGATATGAATCTGAAATTGTAGGAGTGCTGACTGTGGTAAGCATGTACTGCTCTCCGTTCTACCCACAGACATCCAGGGAGCTCAAGGAGCATAACACCATGGTATGACTTGAGTAAATTCTTGACTGTTTGCAAGACTGGTTTCCAGTATCCTTTAGTACAAGTAACACTAAAGATCTTTGCCCTTAACCTGTGCTTTTCCCATCAGACAACACTGTTCTCCTACGTTTTGTAAAATCTCTACTACAAATGCAGCTGTAAATTCGGAAACTCTCAGAAAGTTTCATCTTCCTACAGCCTTGCCTTCAAGAAAATACGTTTCATCTTACCTCCCTTTTGAGAAAAATCTCCTCTGCCTAACATAAATTATCTGCTCCCACCCATTTTCAAAAGAATTCATCATCTAATTTGACAAATATTTTCCAATATGAAAAAAATAATTAAAGAATCACATAGCTGTTTCTATTTGCATTTAATCCACTGTGAAAGTTTAGCCACAAGTCTTAGGCCTCATCCCTGACCGTGGCAAAGTCTGAGTACTGAGGTCTGAAGAGAAACTGCTGACAGCCACCTAGGACAGGAGCAATTCTGTTACTAAGCTTGGAACTACAAGAACATCAACAGTTTGCTGTGCCAGGCAGGGAAATGGCCCAGGGAACAATATCCACAATGGCCCACAAACAATATCCAGGCCTATCCACTGGGCATCAAACTGACTTTGCAATTAAACCAGTCTGGAGAGAAATAACACAAAGAATATTTTCCAGATGCCTTCTCCCTGCTCTACTAACTCAACTCAACCACAAAAGCACTCACCATGCCAGAGTTTAATTTTTATTTCCAATCTTCTATTTAAATATTAATTTAAAATGGATTGGCAAAGTCCTGGAGAAGGACTTTAGTGGCAAGCTTCATTAATAAAGGTAGAAGAAAAGTAGAAATGGATAAAGACATTTTGCCAGAGTTGGCCTACCTTCAATGGCAATGAGACCATAACCTAGTCAAAAGAGGCTATTTGAGAAAGAAACAGTCTAGAATAGAAATTAAAATATCTACCAAATGCAGTGCAATTAATATGGTTGCTCTGACATCATTTTTGCACTCTAGTAGTAAACATTTCAGACTGAAACCCAGCTGGACTTTTGGAGCAGTTACCCATGGCTGACAACTAAATGCAGCTTTGCCTGCCTAAAGATTCCCCTTCCTCCCTTCCAAGCATAGCAGTCTATTTGGAATTGCAAATATTGCCCATCACACACTGCATTGCAAGGCATCTTAATGAAAAACTACCTGGCACAGAGTGATCCCATTGGCCTCCCCAGCTTGTAATTCTCCATGGGAGTGAATAATGTCTCAGCATCCAACCACCAGTACATTAGCAGATCACACCAAAACCCTGCCAACAGCATTCAGAGGAATCATTCCCGGAAGAGACAGGCTTCACTGTGAGAACTTGCACAACCTGCTTTTAACTGCCAGCCCCCAGACCTTGCACAGGGTAAAGAAAAAGGATCGGTGGTAGTAGGAGGTAAAGAAAACCTATTCAGAGCAGAGTGGTTCCCATCAGATCATCATCTTTACATGAGTCTTGAAAATCTCCAAAGACTTTCTGATACCTTGCTGGAGCACTTTCTTTGAGAAGAAACTTTTCTTAATGTCCGATATGACATATGTTGGGGCTGTTAACACATATTAATCCCTCTTTAGCCAATAAGATAAGCTGCATCTTCTCTCTAACTCTACTTCCAACGTCTGTAAGCTACTGCAGCACTATTAGCCTCCTCTTTATTATCTTGTCCTAAAGGCATCTCATATTCCACATCTTGGAGTGAATCTTGAAACCATATTGACTCCAGAAATGACAGTCACAGGTTGACTGGACAAAACAGTGCAGCATGGCTGCCAAGAAAAAACAAAGCTCCAGTTAAGTGTCTCACCAGCTCTCATCCTGTCCGCCCCAGTTTTCAGGGCCTGGGTCATACTGTAAGCATCAATGCAATTGCATGGTTTGCACAAGTAGCAGCTGCACCACTGAAGCACATCAGATTTCTACGTGTTTATCTTCTGCACTGCTCTACTACAAGGAGGAAAAAAAAATGCCCTACTGACATTTTTCATATATAGTATGAAAAATCCAACCCCTAGGATCATATGGGAACTTGGCCTGGCTGCAGCAACCTACAGTACTACACATACCATAGATGAATGCCCTCTCCTGCTCTTACTAGGGCATTATAGTGCATTTCTCATCTTTATGCCAGAAGTTTGGGAGAATTTATGTCAGAATTTGGGAGATGTCCCTGCCCATGGCAGTGGGGATTGGGACTAGATGATCTTTAAGATTCCTTCCAAGCCTTAATATTCAATGATTCTGTGGAGTTTACCTCTGGTTACTAGAAAGGCAAAGGCATATATACATGGGATAGCTAAAGCACATAGTGATCATTAGCTGCAGCATCTCCATAGATAGTGGACTGAAAATGTCTTCCAGAGAAAGCTAGAAATGTGCATCTTTTCTTCTCATATTGAAAAAAAACCCCACCCACAACACCACAGAATTTGTAGTAATTCTATCACAGAAAAAGCACTGACAAAATTAAGTACTTCCTATAAACAGCTACATTCATCAGAGGGACAGCTCTGAAACCTAACAACAACAGTTCCCATTTCCCATTCCACCAGTGATCATACCAGGAGAGCAATCCTAGTAAGTGTGTTTTATTCACTGTAGCTTCTTGAAATCTCTTGGAAAACTAACTGTCAAGAAACAAGATAGTGAGACTTAAAACTGTAAGAGCATTAAAGGTGCTGCTACCTTTTTCTGCAGGTCCTTACCCTAGAAATCAGCGAGAGGGGAAGGAAGAAAAGATCATATGAGGAATCAAATCATCTTCACAGGAAGGCTGAAGAGATGATCTGATGAGTAGAACAAGGAAAACTTTTATGCACTAACATAAACATCTAGAGGGAAAACAAGTGTAGAGGGTACAACTGCTCACTGAACGGTACATTTGTACACAGCATATGTGTTCAGAGGGGCATGGTTTTGGTAAAAGAATGGCTTTTTCCGAGATCTGTTGGGAATAATAGTGGTTTTTACTAAAAATTCTCCTTTCTTTAGAAAAGCCTTGGCAAGAAAACATTTTATCTGATCTCTCCAAAGTCCCTCAAGAGCTTCATGACCTTGCTCAATAAATGCTTCTATTAGGGCAGATTGATACTTGAAATCAAAATAGAAGTCTGCTTTTTCTAATATCAGACCCACTGAATTAAGCCAAGTTCCCTTCATAAGAGCACAGAGAATATAAACCTCACCTCTACACAGAATAGTATTTTTGTATTTTCCTAACAATTTTCACTTGAAGATCCTCAGGTATTGTACAAAGCAGAAATGAATTCTGCTCCACACCACCACTTTGTGGTAGCCAAGTAGTACTATCCTCATTTAACATGGAAGAGGAGATCCAGAGAGGTTAATTGTCTTTCTTAAGGTCACAGAAAAAGCCTCTGGGCAGGACAAAGCAGAGAACCCAAATTCCCTGATCTCACCAGCCTTTTGCCTCTATCGTAATCCTGACCTCACTATCAGCAAATGGAGAAAACAAAAGTTTGTTGCCTGGAAGAGGTTATGTTTTAATAAGTTAAACTGAGATTTGAGGGATGTGTGAGAAAAGGGGGATAGGACATGGACGGAGACTTGCTTTTAAAATAAGAGTAATTTAAAAAGCAGAGGGTTTAACATTCTAGGTAACAAGACATCCAGCAGCTGCAAAGACCTCCCTTTTGTGGACTGTCTGCAGATATATACGTCCCAGTAAAACTCCAATTTTTTATTACCTTCCTCTTCTTTGCAAATCCATCCTGTTTTTAGGAATACCCCACCGCTAATGCATGAAACTTGATCGATCGTCATTTTAATAATACATAAGTGACAAAAGCTTCGGTTTTGAAGTCCGTTCAAGTAACAGAATTGGTAAAAGCAAGCTGTTTGCCTCTTTACTGCTTTGGGAGCCTGAATACAATAACAGACAGACACATCCTACCTACTCTCCTAGGTCAACTGGCACAATCGTGACATGAGTTAATACCTATTGTCCATTTTCAATACACCTTCGTGCTGCTGTACATCTCCTGTAACCCAAGAAAATTTATGCTTTGTGATGTGGGGCTGGGAAGCAGTGTGGCTGGCAAAAAAAGCCACACTATTTGCCTAAGTGACCTTGGGCAAATTGCTTCATGTTCCTGTGCCATAGACACCCCTACAGCAGAGTTAAGTAAAAACTGAGCTGCAGCAGAAAAACAGGCATTGGATTCAGCCTCATCTGTTAATAAATTAAAGAACCCAGGTTCAAGCATATAACTTTCCCTCTACACAGTTAAAAAAAAAATCCAATTAATTACTAAATGCTGTATGTTTTCTGCAAAAGACAGGAGAGAAAAAGTCTCAGACCACTAGACCTCATATTAGAAAAATCACAAAAAGATAACATTGGTATTTATTAACATGCTTGCTTCTCCTTCCTACAAACACCACACTGGCAGTAAACACCAGTCTTTTGCTTTAGCTTGTGCTTTTGAGTTGGAAGCTTTCAATGCATGGTATCCTGAGGTGCAAAATCCTAATGGCATGCCATGAACAATCGAGACATTTTCTTTCATTACCCTTCTCAGTCACCCAAATTTAAAGAATAAGGAAACTGCTATTTAAATAATAGCATGTTTCTGCAAAAGAAACCAAGGAAGGAGGGAGAATATTGTGAAAATCACTTTCTGAGCTGTGCTTTGGGAAAAATAACCTTTCTTTCCCCTGCAAATGCCTACAGAATGAGTTTTCTTTGCTACTTTTAGCAGAAATACTCAAAACTATTGGAAATCCATGCTGGGAAGGCATGGGGGAGGCATTTTAGCTTCTTTTGCTCAACACCCCTTGATTCAGCATCAAAATTAAACAAAAGAGAGGGCATATAGGTTGTTTTCTTCATTACATGGCATGTTATATTTAAAATAAATAGTCCTAGAGAGAAGTGTAGTACTGAAATATAACATACAGCTGTTTTCTCTTCAATGTTTGCTTTCATCTTTAATGAGAGTGAAATTCATGTCTGGCAAACACAACTGCCTTTAAAAATTGGTTAAATCAAAGTAACATCTACATTGCTGTCAGAATTATTGCTTAAGTAATAATAAATAGACAAAAAAAACTTCCAGTCAAAAAAAAACCAAATAAAGATATGGTTGAATTGCACATTAGAACCTACAGCTGATGCACAGATAGGGAGACAGATAAGTAGGTAGACAATTTGCTTTTTTCATGGCTAGTAAGTTCCATGAAGAATGTATCTGAAAACGCAGCCAGTCTGTTTTATGCTGTTAATTGCTTTATACTCATTTCCAATAGGGGCAAAACAATAAAAGAGGCATTTTCAAGGCAGTGACAAGCTATAATAATCAGAATAATAGGAATATTGTCACCAGACTAAAAGGTTTCACAGTCCTTTAAATTACATCTGTTCCCGGAGTACATGAGAGTAGAAATGGTATTTCTGATACCAAGTCAAAAGAAACTTGAAGTTTTGTCCACAGCCATCTGCCGGGCGTTGCAAAGCGGGTGTGAGGGAGGGCCCTGCGCTGTCATGGCACAACATGTGGGCTTTTGGGATATGCTCCCTCACACGCACACACACAATCCCACAGGCTTTCAGGGACATCTCAGTGACTCGTTATTATTGACTTCGGGGAAAAGGCATGAGATGCCATGGATTTTTTTACAAACTTTTCACCGTGCTTGCACTACGTGCCTCCACTCAAAGCTCCTTGACGTGGGGCTTTCCATTCTTTAATGAATTAATGGAATCTCTCTTGCCTCCAGCACTCACAGCGGGGCACTGGAGGGCTTTTCCACCACCCCAATACATCATTCATCCCAGGCACGGAGGCAGCGAAGCGTGCCACGGTGTTTATTACATATGGAGAGACTGAGAGTAAAGGTCCCCATGGGAGCGGCACACGGGACACGCTGGAGCGCAGCAGAGAGGGCTCGGGCCAGCCCGGCCCTTCGGGGCGCTGCGGCCGCGCTGCCCGGGGATCGCGGCTCTGCCTCCGGGGGTGGGGGCAGGGGCAGAACGATGTTCCCCCTCGCCTTCACCTTTCCCCAGGAAAACTTTTCTCCTGCGGCCATCGCTCTGTGTCCCACTCCCAGTGGCGATAAGGGCACGGTGCCCGCCCAGCGCACCTCTCCTCCCCGCACCCCCGGCCGCAGCGACAGTTTCGGCCCCGTCCCGCCGCTGTCCCGGCTCCCTCCCCACCAAGCGCCGCCAGACCGGGTCGGGTCGGGTCTGCGGGGCGGTACTCACGCTGCTGTTGTGGCCGGACCAGTGCACCATGGCTTGGTTGTGCGCCGCATCCCCGGTGAGCGCGAAGGTGGTGCTGCTCAGTCTCGGCTCCTCGGCCCCTCGCAGCCGCGCCGCTCTCCCATCCTCGGGGGGCCCGCGGGGCTGAGCGCGGCCACCGCGCTGCCCCTCG